>CAJNOP010000900.1:34790-76149 GCA_905250075.1 Rotaria sp. Silwood1 | reverse complement strand
TGTTGGTGAGTGTGGGTGTGGGTGTGGGTGTGGGTGGGTATAGGTGTGGGTGAGTATGGCTGGGGCTGTGGGTGGGTGTAGCTGTGAGTGTGGCTGGGGCTGTGGGTGGGTGTGCCTGTGGCTGTGATTGTGACTGTGGGTGGATGTGGCTGTACCGCTCACGCTCATGAGCGCTCATATGAGCGTGAGCGTTTTTTCGCTGACGCTCATGCTCATGTGAGGGGTGGTCGCTCACGTTCATATGAGCGCACATGAGCGTGAGCGGTACAACCCTACTCATATGAGCGTGAGCGACCATCCCTCTCGTGAGCATGAGCGTGAGCGAAAAAGCGCTCACGCTCATATCAGCACTCATGAGCGTGAGTAGTACAGTCCTACGCTCATGCTCAGGTGAGGGGTGGCCGCTCACGCTCATATGACTAGGGCTGTACCGCTCACGCTCATGTGCGCTCATATGAGCGTGAGCGACCGCCCCTCACGTGAGCATGAGCGTCAGCGAAAAATCGCTCACGCTCATATGAGCGCTCATGAGCGTGAGCGGTACAGCCCTAGTGGCTGTAGCTGTGGCTGTGCTTGTCGCTGTGCTTGTGCCTGTGGCTGTGGCTGTGGCTGTGGGTGGGTGTGGCTGTGAGTGTGGCTGGGCTGTGGGCGGGTGTGCCTGTGGCTGTGATTGTGACTGTGGGTGGATGTGGCTGTAGCTGTGGCTGTGGTTGTCGCTGTGCTTGTGCCTGTGTCTCTGGTTGTGGCTGTGGCTGTGGGTGAGTGTGGCTGTGGTTTGGCTGTAATTGTGATTGTAGGTGGGTGTGGCTGTGGCTGTGGGTGAGTGTGACTGTGGGTGGGTGGGGCTGTCGCTGTGGGTGTGGGTGGGTGTGGCTATGGCTGTGGTTGTGGCTGTGAGTAGGTGTGACTGTGCATATGAACAAACAGAAGGCTCAGAACCCCATCCCACACCCACACGTACATCTGCACCCGACACGCACACCCACACCCAAACATATATCTGGGTGTGGGTGTGGGTGTCGGTGGGTGTGAATGTCGGTTTGGGTGTGGGTGTCGGCGTGGGTGTGGGTGGTTCTGGGTGTAGATGTAGGTAGGTGGGGTGGGTGTGGGTGTGGGAGTGGGTGGGTGGGTGTGGAAGTGGGTGGGTGGGTGTGGGTGTGGGAGTGGGTGGGTGTGGGTGAGTGTGGATGTGGGTGGGGTGTGGGGTGGGTGTGGGTGTGGTGGTGGGGTGTGGGTGTGGTTCTCTGAAAAAGTCACCCACACCACGACTAACACCCTTACCCACACCCAGATCCACCCACACATCTCACACCCCATCCATATCCACACCCACATCCATACGCACACCCAGACCCACATCCACACCCACCCACAACCACACCTACACCCGCTTGTAACTTAGTTAAAGCTTCTTTCCACGGTCCGTAACAACAATCACTGCATAAGCCTTTTGAACAGTCTGATTTTGTACACATAAACTCAGCTCGAATTATCGGATTGTTAGGATACGTTCTTGCTGAACCGGTGCAAAAGCGAATTGTTTCCGATGGGTCACCTTTAATGTTCGCTAATACTAATGATTGTAGTTGTGTATAACTACATACACACTCGGAACCCTGCATCGATAGATCACAGGTTAAAGCTGCAAGAAACTAAACTGACTTCCACACTTTCACTCGCAACGGCGCAATATATCAACGATACGTTAGTTGTTTTCTATGTGAACGAACAAAAAATAGCATAAGCGTAGAATGTGCGCTATAGAACTCGGAGATTTTTTCATAGAACAAAAAATATTCTGGGAATATTTCAGTCCTTATTTTGAGTGTGGGTTTGTTGTTTTAGATAACAGATAGCACATGTCTGGCAAATTTTAACATATGTCTCTCATTCTTGTCTAAGTCCCATCTCACTCATCAATGTTAAATGAATAAACGCTGACGGTGTGTGTCTGGATGTGTTGGGTGTAGGTGGCTGCTGATGTGGATGTGAGCATAGGTTAATGTCGATGTTGTTGTGCGCTACATTGACGCCCACGCTCACACCTTAATTACTTTTGGTAGTCTTGTCGGGTCAGTTTTATCCAATCCATACATTTTTTTCTACCATATCTTGAGCAAAGATAAATTTCATTTTAGTAAATTTATTTGGTTTTGTATTGATTGTATTTACCAGATGATTTTAGTGATCAATGTTGTTCACCTTCGTATATCACTGAACGTCCAGATTGGGAACATGTCATCTCCATTTTTCAATCAAAGTTTTGCATACAAATAATCATTGTTTCATTCTTATAGTCACTGGTGTTTGTGGTCCTCATGTTAATACAATTGATAATGGTCGATATATATGTCACATCCAAGGTCTTTTGTTGTTTTTGTTCAAACGAATGCTCAAGCTACAATAAATGTACAAAATCATCCGAATAGCAATGCATCGAATATTGATCTTATATATCCTGATGCTTTATTTCAAAGTCATGTCCATTCTCTATTTCTGCCACCAGCATTGTCTTATATGGAACGAACACATGGTTACGGTTCAATTTTTTCAAATAACACTATAATTGCTGTCAATTTTACTTTTGTTATCAGTAATAATGGCAAATTTGGTAATGAACATTAAAAAAATCAATAACAAACAAAAATAATTATTCATTTGTTTAAGGTTTTTCTGTTAACAATAATGCAATACTTACAAATCATTTGTCAAATAACTTGAATTATAATTATATAAATACAATGAATTATACCGAATGATATATTTATCTAGTAGAACAAACAACTAGATCGATATTAAATGGACCAACAATACCTCAGCTGACCATTTCTGTATGATCTGGCAGGTGGTTTTAACTTTATCTTCGTTTTATATAAAGATAATTGAAATATTGTGTTTACTTTTTCTTAGATCTTTCTTTGCAATTTAATTTTTGAATGAAAATCCCAATGATGGTCTATTGAACTGAGAAACAAATCAAAGAATTCAAATAACAAACTTATTAAATGTAACAGCATCGAAACACAATACAGACATCGTTGATGCTTGTCTTTCATGTAAATTTTCATCAGAAAAAAACAACAAATCTTTTAATAGAAATCTTTTCCTTTAGAAAAAGTACCGAGTAACCTAACGTTAGACAACAGCATACTTTTATTATGCCAAAAATTTTACTAGAATGGTACTACAAGAATGCATCAAACATGTCATGACTATTTTGAGTGTATTCATGATTTTCTCATTCGAATAAATTCTTTTACTAGTGAAGCAACAGCTTTAGGGTTAGAATTAATTGAAGAATCGAGAATCGTATTAGGTAAAGTTTTCATTAGAAAATCATTGTTATGTGTTTTTTTTTCTGTCAATTTTAAATAGCTGAAATACTTCCGACTGTTAAATTGACTTTACCTGTTAAAATCATCTTACCAATTAATAATACAAATCGTGCTTATTCACATGGCATTAATATTATGCCTGGTGATGGAACACCTATAAAGTGCTCATCTCACAAATTATTCATTTAATATAATACAAAATATCAATATTAATGATTTGTCATCTATCACAGTGGCAATATCCAGCAATGCATATAGCTCTGTTAAAGTTTTACAAGTATTTTCAACTGTCTAGAGGATTATTTCGAGTTTTTTCCTATACCTACATGGTGCAACATTATTTACCTATATATATTGCCGTCGCATTCGCTCATGACTAATTGGATAAATGTTTTTCGTTTCGAACTTAATCTTACTTTGATAAAATCATACAAAAGAAATATTTACACAATCATTTTTTTTTGCTCTTGTGATATGTTTTTTTAAATATTACACTAAATTTCATTGGAGTAAATTTTTCATTCATCATCAGATTTTTAAAGAATCATACGGTAGAAAGATTTAAAGTATCATCGGTTTGTTTCTATGAAGAACTTAATATTCATTTTTTTTAAATAATGATCATATTTATTCAGCATACGGGCATAAATCAAAAGAAGTAACGTGTGTCGAAGACGACAATCCAATATGGATCAAATTCTACATTTCAAACATATTTGAATATTCCTGCGTGTTTATGTACCAATGGCGGTACGTGTAATTTTGAGGAAACAACTACGATATCTGACCCTTATCAACTTGTTTTATGTGACTATTCAGCACAAAATGTTGGTATGCTAAATGAATACACGTTAAATTTCTTCTTTACAAAAAAATAAATTTTTCTTCATAAGGTATGTGACGGTAAGAGTTTATGAAAAACAAAAGGCTTTTATGTAAAGAAATCTAATTTCAGATGATGATGAATGCGGTTTAAACTCATCTTTATGTGGAAATGGCGTATGTATTAATCTTATTGGATCATTTACCTGTAGCTGTTCGTCTGGTTATCGATTCTACAATGAAACATGTGTTGGCAAGTTGTTTTACAAAAAAAAAATTAAATAAATATACTGGATTCTCTATCTTCTGAATATATTGATGAATATATTGAACCAGATTTCATTGGTGCTTTTCTTCGTCGCTGTAGTGATGGTGAGATTTGTATTAATACCGATGGAAGTTATAAATGTGAATGCAATTCTATTTTTAACAACATTGGAACTTGTACTTGTACGTATAGTTGAAAAACTATGTATACAAATCAATCCTATTGTTAAATATTTGCTTTCTTAGACAATCCAAGACTGTGTAATTGTACTACTAATAACAGCTGCATCGATAGTAACAGTACCATCCTAAGTGTAAATAACACTGTCAAAATAAATGACCATTGTATTCGTAAGTAGTTTTGATACAATTGATGATTTAATAGATATAACTGATCAAAATGAATAGCAAATTTGACTTGGTGCGAATCGACATGTAATGAATTATGTGAACCAACGAGTAATTCTTACCAATGTAATTGTTTGAAATATCCAGGTTTTGATTATTCTGATACTATGAAGGGATATCTGCGTAAGATATATGTATTTGATATTTCAAATATTTTATTTTCATAATATTTATTTAATTGAAGCATGTCGTGATCTAAATTATGGTTATGGTTGTAAGCAATCATGTGAATGTGTCCATGGAAAATACAATGGAAATACAACACATGCAAATGAGAGTTGTACTTGTGATCCCAGATATCAACCACCTCTTAGTTTTCAACTTATTGATCAATGTGGTAGGAATATTTCATTTGTCAATCGATCTTTAGGTTATGAAGGAAGTTTTTTCTTGTTCTTATCAGCAATTAATAGTCCATGTAATAATGCAACAGAAGATCGTGCATTAGATCCAAATAATTGTATTACGATTTGTGCTTGTCAACTTGGTGATGAAAGACCCAACACAACTACGATTTGTATAGGTATGAGTAATCAATAAATGAGGTTAAGTTTTAACGATTCAATTCATCTATGTATACAGATATTGCTGAATGTGAAATTAAGATAGATAATTTTAATTCAGAAAGTTCAATTTGTAGTAACATTATTGGAAGTTACAAATGTAATTGTAATAGTGGTTACCAGATCCGAAACAATTTTTTGTTTCGAAAAGTTTAAAAGTTAATATATTTTGTTGTATAGTATATTAATGGTTCATGTATTGATATCGATGAATGTACAAATCTGGCAAGTTGTGCCAATTATAATAACTCATTTTGTACTAACATTGGAGGCTCATATGAATGTCGATGTAGCCTTGATGTTCTAGTAGGAGGTCTATTTATAAAATCGTTCAAATAAATATGTCACATAACATACCCACACCCTCCTCTTTTCTTTACATATATTGAATTCACTACTCACTATAGTTTACCATTCTATTTGAACGGAAGTTTAGCTATTTCTCTTACCACTGTCGTGTATCTCATTCTTTTATCGCTACTACTATGGGGATGTATACATCGATAAATTATACCAAGAAAAATATCTTAATCTTGAATTTGCATCAACTCAAGCGTAGGAATAAACAACACGAAACTAATATGATAATAGTGCATGCGTATCGAGTTAAATTTGATAAACAAAATTAGTTTTATGGTTCAATGAGGACATGTTGTTGTTGATATGAAGATGTGGCATCTGGCTTTTAAAGTATTTTAAATTTAAATTTTCAAAAATTTAAATTCAAAATAAAATTCAATAAACCAAATTTCAATCTACGATACATTTTAACTTTCATGTACAGTAAATTTAAATTTCTTTTACATTTGAATATTTTAAGCTCTATTTCTGAATTTAAGAAATTTTGCTATCTGTATAATTTGATCACCACATAGGTGCACAGGTGTTAAAAAATTCGGACACTATTTATTCAGAAACATTGGAAGAATAAACTGGGGGGAAAAATCAGCAAAAAGGATCTTACATTTAGCTACAAGACATGAACTTTTTCTCAACATGATTTATTTTGTAATTAGAAAACAAATTTACTTTTGTCAATATCACTAACAATTTTAATGCCAAAAAAGTTAATTTTAATGTTTCATGTAGACTTAAACAGGCATTTATTTTGTAATGATGTACATCAATAATTTTTCAAAGATGAAAGAGGTGAGTTTTATTTAATTATATCTTAGAAAGATATTGCGATTTTATAGGATCAAATAATTTATTATATAGGAATTGTAATCGACGCTTTCAATAGTTTATTATAAGTAAAGTTATATTTCACTTTCATCATGCGATCTTTGAATATCTTCCTTCTCATGTTTAGCACTCTCTATTCCTATTTTAATCCAATCAGCAAATGTTCCAATTAATATCCATTCAGATGTAGTTTGAAGGCCTAAATAAATTCGACCTGATCGTATACTCAGCAGATATTGTTCACCATAAGCATCCATACCTTCTCCAATGATCAATAGTTCACATGGAAGAGCATGAAATGTCTCATCCTTGTTCATTTCGTACTTGGTTTTTTTCTTGTTACTTTTGGATTGTTGTTCAGCATTTTTGATCCCATCAATATAAGCAGCTAAATGATCTTGAGCATCATTGCGCAGGTTTTTGTCTACGAGATGATCATTTTTCTTAGCAAGACATTCGAAAAGAAGATCAGCGTAACCTTGACTGTGGTTTTCGTAGGGTCTCCATTTTGCAATTGGCAAAGATCAGTTGTTGCTAGGCGATAATTTAATCCACAAAAAGTGTGATCTTGTCCATCATGTATTTTAATTACATCTCGAATTTCGTCTGGTAAAATAATGCCTAGTTTAGATTCTATATGTTGAATAGTTTTTTCTTCTACACCTGGTCGATCTTTATTTTGAAATTTAGGTGCATACTCTAATACATCGTTAAGTTGATTCCACAGTTTTGCACTTGTCGTAGATTTTGATCGTGTGCGTGAAGTAAAGCTCTCATTGGTTTCACTAGTAGCCATGTTAAACGTATTCGTGTGCACAATTAAAATCTAGAAAAATACATTAATGTGATCGAAGATGAATAGAAAAAAAGAGAGAAAAAAAAGCAAGGACAAAATCTTGATCACATCGAACACCTTTTCAAAAATGAAATGAAAAAGAACGAAATAAATGTGCTTATATAGAATCAAACATACATGCAAGTATTTATAATATGATTAAAGTGTTATTTCAGAATGATTCATTCATAAAAAAAAATCAAGAATCTGAGACTCCCCTATCGATAGTCTTCAACCTCCACTTATAACGTAGGCTAAAATGATACCCACACCTCATAACGGTAAAGTTTTCTCTGAAGACTCCTAAAATAAAACATGCGAATAGAAAAACGCCCATTAAATTAGAAAACTGTTGCAAAAGTATACAATGTTCATTCTATATTTCGATTTTTTTTTGAAACAAAACAAAACTTAGATTGAGTATTGATATGTATTTGTATACGAGAGCTCTGAAAACACTTACGAGATAGTCCTTTTGCAATGCGGAGCTTTAAGTTAAATAAATGCGGAAACCTCGGATTTAAATCCGAGTGTTATGTGTACTTCAAAAAGTGAAGAAGCGATTCCTTAATCCAAAAAAAAAATTATTCAGAATTTTCAAAATCTGAGTTCAGATTCAGATTCCTCGATCCCAATTTTCTTTCGCCAACCTTTATAAAATATCGTTATTTTCTCAAAAAATCCTTTCCTTGGCCCAAAGTTTGAGCTCAAATTCTTAATGGTTCACATACCATTTTGTAGCTCGTGAAATTCTCTATCGAATGGTATATAATAGTTGGGGTTTTATTTTGACTATGATAGGAAAAGTCTTTTATGAAAGTGGGTATAGGTCGATTTTCTCCTAAGAGACCATAGGGAAAAATCAGTATTTTTGCAATAACTCAAGAAGAGCTCATCCAATCAGGCTCATCTTCGAACTCGACCGAGACGTTGATAAGATTGAACTGTGTAGAAAATTTCATCATGATCTGACTCTCCTTTCGAAAGTTATCGTGTAAACGGACGGACGGCCGGACGGCCGGACACACTGACCGATTCTAGTAGTGTACTCACTTTTTGAGTACACTAAAAAGCTTTTCATTTGTTAATTTTTTTTTCACACATTTACAATACCATCAAGATACATTATACAATCTGTAAAGCTTTTTCAAGCATACTCTACCTCTAGGTTCTATTACGTACTGTCGATATCTAAAATAGTGGAAGCAAAAAACAAAGTCGAAATTTTGTTGCCTTATCGAACGTACTGTATTGTTGTGTTTATTTTCATTCATGAAATAATCTTTGACAACACAAGAATAGACAATACGATATTGACAGTTCATTTTGTAATTGAAAGAGTGGCTGTTGAAACAAAACTTATTAATTACCAAAGAATCTTGCTGTCGAACAATGATCGCAAATATTTAGCAAAAATAGTTCGAATCTAACAAACTCATAGAAGACATAATCGTAATCAAAGGAACAGAAAGCACATTCAAAAAAATAGTAGTCATCCGAACAACGAGAAAAGGAATCTTATTTACATAACATCTAGTATGAGTCATAGAACTCGAATTCATAGAAACATTTAGTTTTGACTTGATAGAAATAAAACAGAAAGAAATTAGTTATAAAATTCATCCTTCGATACCTTCTTTTAATCTTTTAATTTATGATGATGTAAACGCAAATAATTTTAAAGAAATCAAAAGAAAACAGTTCAATATCAAAGACAAATACTATTTACAATGAAATACGGATCTTATATTGTTCTTGAGAAACATCATTCTATTTACATATCTTTCTTTTTCTAATCAAATTCAAAAACACAAGACAACTATCTGTGACACTTCTAAAAGCAATGATTATTAGAACCTAGATAACACTCACTTCTGCATAATATTTTATGAAAGAATTCTCAAAATGAATACATTACTCTCCTTCGAAGAAGTGAATAGAAAAAATTTAAACATCGACAACCTCATAATATTATTGAAGATTCTCAAGAATTTACATCAATGCTTAACGTTTCGTTTCTGTTGTATAATTTGGAAATAATTTTATATTAGATGTGAGTGTCATTTTGGTCTTCAACAACTCATTCACACCCAGAACGATTGTGCAATGTTACATAAATAAACAATTCTAACGAAGTTAGGCGAGAAAGACGATAATCTCTAGACATAGAACTATTTGAACAAAGTCTATTATTTCATTTTGGAACCGATATTATTCTACGTTTAAATATAAGTGGATCAGATTTGGAATCAAAAAAAGTAGAAAATCGCATTGGCCATCATGAAATAACAGGTTTTGTCATTGAGAGAGTTTGCAGTCATTTCAAAGACAAATAAGGAGTATTGACGCGAGCAAATGGTGGTGATTGAATGTCACAAGAAAAGTTCAACCAGGTCAAATTAGAACATACGAAAAGAATCTTTTCAGGTGCATTTTCATTTCGCTATCATATCGTAAGTTGATGAAGAGCCTGTTGTGTATCTTCTCAAGAACTCATTATCTCATCTGCAGCATTTGTCTCTTCGATATTGTTGCTATCAGCAATTACCGACTGTATTGAATTGCCTTCCGAGTCTATAGTCATCTGATATCATACTTCTATTTGGTTGTAATAGACAGTGGCCTTCGAATGTACGAGTTTTGATGAATCTAAAACGATTTGCACTAAATATTAAAGATTAGTGTCAGCTGCTGAAAATGTCGTGCTTAGGCTGTCGAACTTTTTTTGTTTCCGATGACATAGTTACCATGAGAGACGACGAGAGTGTGAGGTATGAAAATAGATGAGCTATATGGGATGTCTGTCCAGCCGTCGCATCTACATCCTCGCACTCAATCTTTTGTCTGTTTCGAACTATGTGGATAGATGCGAGTATGTTAGTCTTACTTAATATTTTTCGTCAAGAGACATTACCGATACTGTTCTTTAAATTTCACATCTAGCAACAGCTTTCCTTACTAAGTAATTTTTGTTTTCTTTTTTTCCTAATTCCAATAACAAAAAGATAAATAGCACTCATATATCTTAAATAAATTGCATTAACAAGTCAGATGTTTTTTAGGACAAACTACAACCACTGTTCTATTACTATAACCCAGAAAGCAGAGTGAAGACTTTTTAAAAGATTAAGTTGAGAGCATACATGAAAAATCGTTTAACTATTTTCAATCATTGGGCAAGAAAAAAAAGAACGGTCAGAATTTTCCTTTGTCACTCAAAAGAAAGCAGGAAAAGATTTCGAGTAAACGTGCTGAGAAACAATTGCATAGAAAAATGAAGATGAAGAGCCAGAGAATGATTAAAAAAAGGAGAGAACATCACTGAAAAACAGATGATCTCGAGTAAGAAAAAGTGACTTGGGAAAGAAAAAAACACAGTGTAATTAGTTCTAGCTGTTTGAATTATTCCTCTCTTTCGTTTTCACATGTTGACACACATTTTGCAAAACATCGAACATTGAAACATTTCAATTTTCATTTCCTTTCCATTCGAAAATCAAAAAAGAAAATGAAAGTACTAATCCTAGCATTCACACACAATTTTTTTTCTTTATGCGAATGAATTTCTATTATTCTGAATTGTTTTAATTTAAAACTACGATGTCATTTATTTAATGTGTGTACGTAAGTATGAGTTTTAAAAATAAGAACAAATATGAAGAAATTCATGAATTTTTATTGAAAATTTCGTTACAAAAAACAACATAACAATGATTTAGTTAGATTATGAACATGATCTTTATTACGTTATTCGAAACAAATGTATTGAAAAAGTATCATATTCATTTTATCTTTTATCCAGTCGACTTTGAGATATGCTATATCAGGACAAAGTGTCCTGAGAAACTAAATCACTTCAGTTTGATCCAGCTTCTCGAGATAGACTTTAATGATTTTACTTTTAGGTTTTGTTGAGACAAAAATTCTATAATCTTCATGATTCATATCTTCTGAATCAGCGAATGATAGAGAATGAATTTAAGATTGGAATTAATATACCAACAAGAATCTCTTCGATAGAAATGGTCAGATGATAAATTTGTGTTATGGATAAAATACGTTTAATATACACATTAATAATGTCTCGCCATTCATTTGGATGCGTATGCAGAAAAGTCACTGGAGTTTATTTAGAAAGATCTGAAGAAAAATTGCTCATCTCATCTTGAATAAATTCGTCTCATCGTTTTCTATGAAGAATAAAATAATTTATTTTCTTATTAAAAAAAAGTCTTTTTCAAACACTTGTATGGTTGAACTGAGTACATGCACGATAAAGTCGAGTTTCTGAACCTTTTCCACAATTTGCGTAATATTGTAGATAAAATTCTTCTAATTGAAATAAATGCTTTAAAATAATTTCCTGCCATCGATTAGTATCAAGATAAGTAATATCTTTATGTTGAGTAATAAAAAATAAAACTTTTAATTTCGAATCAATTTTTCTAAGAAACATTTCAAATCTATCAAACTTTGTACTAGATACACATGTAGAACGATATTTTAACTTTGATAATTTAGATGATAAAGTTGCAGTGTATATGAGATTATTGTCAAAACATTATTAAAACTACAATGATTTTTAAGGACAAGATGTGTAATAAAACTAAATTGTTGATCAACATTAATAGGTAGTGAAACTAATAAATCTGAAGAATCTATTGACACATTGTCACACTTCAACATTGGAAGTTTTAGAATTATTCCATAAACAAGGTAAACAAGATAAATTATTCAGAAGTGAGATAAATATATCTGATTGAAATTTGTAAAGAACAAATGATTCAAGGCGATTAAAGGATGAATCCAAAGAAAACGATGACCAAAATCGATTCATCAATAATGATGCAGAAGAATTAATTGAAAATATTTGATGTTTATTAAAGATTTTCATGTGTTTGTAAATATCCATCAATATTTCTTTTGATAATCCTTTTATCCAAATTAATTTTGAATAAAACTGATGAAGAATTGAGAAATTGTTGAAAATGATGGTTAAGATTGGCAAATGCACGATATATCTTACAAACATCGAGATAAGTAAATACGTCATAAAAAGATTCGTTGGAAAAGTCTTCAATAGTCGTTATGGATTTTCTATTAATGAAGATTAATATAAAAAAATATAGTTCTTTTAATAACTTATGTATTTTTTTCAAAATTACATCGTAAATTGTTTATTTCCTTTGTTCCTCAAAAAGTGAGTTCATTCAATATCATTCAATCTGTAAACCTTATCAAATATCTTTGAATTCCATCCATTCAACTCATTTCATGAAACGAATTCAAGTTTTCCATGCAGTTATACTCTAGAGCAATGCGATTAGTTAGTAAAAAGAAACCAAATGGAATACATCACAATCATCAATGTGAAATTCTTTTTCTATTCAATTCAATACATATAAATTAAGAAATCTTTTTAACTCAATTAATGAATCAAATTCAGTTACTCAGCTGTAACATTGAGTTACTTCTTTCATGCTGTTAGAATAAATGATCTCGATAAAGAAGAAAATTCGATAAATCATTTATATAGAAGACGAAACAAGAGAATATCATGATCGATGTATCGTTATAGCAACTGTATGTCAAACATAATAAGTTATTGTAAGATAGAACAGATTTTGATATCGCTATTGAACAGTTTCAAGAACAACTTGCTTCTACAGAAAAATAAATATACAGATTTTTCTCGTCTAGACGTGATCACTCAAAAGTTACTTTACCGAAACAAAATTGAATATCCCCGTTACGACTCGAGCAAATACAATGATTTTAAGATAATAAATCAATGCTCACTTACGTTTCTTTTTTTGTCTTATGAAATATAACTTATCTAATCATCCTTTATTGATATTAAAGAAAGAAAACTATATACATCGCTTATAGTGACACACATCATCAATCTCAACATTGGCGAAAATAAGTTATACAGAGAAATGAAGTGTAGCGGTCATTTCTTATCACTCTTATCATGTCTGAATAAGTACAATTTTCCTTCCTTTATGCATTTCTCAGCAATGAGTTACTCGTGTATCACACAATATGCATTGTTCTCTTTTTCCTAGAGAGAAGAGTTCAGCAAAAAGATATCGTGTTTAATGATGATTGTATGTTCGCTTTATACAGACTAGTTTGACGACAACACGTGGAAAAAAGAGTTAATTATTTGAAAAATATGACTAAAGGTAATTCAGAATGTGTTCACTTGCCTTTCTAAAATGGTACAAATAAATGAATAACATACTGATAGTCCAAAAACAGCGCTGCTATCAGATAGAAGCTGAGCTAGTCCACAGACAAGCGTTACTCGTCTATAATTTAATGTTATTTTTCTAAGAATACGCTAGCTGAAGAAATTGTTTCTTTCATACCTGAATCTATAAAATCTTGTGTTCATTATGCTTCATGTTGACATTTTTTCTGTTTGTACGCGTTATTCTAAAGTTCCGGTATTTATTTTGATAAAGTATAGCTATTAAAAATTCGCAGACGATGTGTTTGCTAGATTCAAAATGAACAGCATATTGATCAAGATTTATCAATAAATAGCAAACAATGATCATGAAGACCAACTAAAAATCTTGAAATATATTCACTGATTATTTTTAGTCAAGATTTGGCACCGTTAGTTGAATTTCAAGTTCAATTTACAAAATTTAGTTGATTATATAACAATATTTGATACTGAAGACGATGTCAAGAAATATATCAAACAAAATGACTCTGATTTTATGATATTTATTGTTTCTATCGAATTATGTAAGGCAGTCACTAAATATATATGTACATATCATCTAAAGCAACTGTATCAAAGTTATATTTATTATCCAACGAATGCTATATGTCAATGAATAAATGACTATAAAAAGATATGGTATTGATATACACATCAGTGCATGATCGCTTATGAATTATTTTAGATTAATATCGTGATGTGTAACTCAGATGCCTTATTACTTTCATCTACTTGCTAATAAACATCAGCAAAGAAAATGACGATTGACAGTCGTTAATTTATCATTTAAAATCGTACTATGCCAATGAACCAAAACTGTTTATCGTATATTCAACAAAGCTTTTTGATTATTTAATTTTCAAATCTTGCTTCTATTTTGATTTTTTATTGCCGATTTATATCAACAACTTTCTAGTCTATACGTTGATAAGAATATTTCAACGAATTCTGTTATTATCGTGGTCAATTAATGCATAAAAGTGAGATTGAAACCCTGGAAAAAAACCCACATATTTGTAGTATCAGTTTTTTATCGACCACATGCAATCGTGATATAGCATTAAATTTCTCTACGTATGCATTTAGCCCTCGTTCATCGACTTGTGATCCTTTATCAGTTTTATTTGTAATCCATTCAACAGTGTTCAATTACAAACGATTGATATTCCTTGACATATCGAAAATTCGGAATTTTGGTCATTCTGAACAAGAAGTTTTATTGGCGGTTGGTTCATATTTCTGCATAGACTGCATTTCATTTGATGAAGATATCGCACTGTGAACTAACCAACTAATAGAACAGTACGTAGAAGAATTGTGTACTTGTAAATATCGATAGGGAGGTGATAGACTATGACAAGACGTTATATTTTTCTATAAAAAAAGCTTTGCAAACAAATAAAATTAATTATTTTACTGAATAACAAAAAAGTTCTTTTTGGGATATGTATACTTACAAACCTAAACTCTATGCATTTGTAAAAGATGACAAATATTTTTATTACTGCGATCGAATATTTATGACTATGGTAGTGCGCTTTAAAAAAACTGAATAGTTGAATTTTGCAATGGACACTGATGAGAAAATTCGAAACGATAATGATGAGTGTAACTAAACTAGTGAAAAGGAAGCATTCATCAAAATAGTAGGCCATACTGAAGACAACGGTACTCTGCGTCATTGAATTGATAAAAATCGAAAGTTTCTTGAGGGAAAAACTATTTCCAGTTTTTTAGACAATCACGAAAACCACAAAGTATTTTTGTGCTTATACTGAGTTGGCTGATCATCATTCAAAGCATGATTTTCACCATCATGCATTCTTGTATTATCAAGAAGTTTTTCAATGTGAGATGAAAATGAAATCGCATCTAATTCTTCGAAGTCTTTATGTGGTATTGGGAAAGTTTATGAAATGAGCGATGATTACTTTTTTATCTATCAATTGGCTCAAAAGAGCTGTGGATTATAGTATATGACACACCGTTATCCATTGTGTATATGAAAGAAATACTTAATAATATTTACAGAATAAATGATTTAATAGCGAAAATTTATAAAAAAAGCGATTCAATTTTATCCTCGTAACGATAAAAACCAGAATTGAACTAATATGCGTTCATATTTATCAAGTTTTAGACAAAATTAAAATTCATCCTCAAGACTGAAAAAACTGGTTATGTATCGGATCAATGTGTGTTTACGGGACATTTTCAAAAGATTATTATAACTGTAATTCTATCCTAAACAAAGTGGCATCTAATGAACAAAGCGATCCAGGTATCAAATCATATCGTTTATGATCCCAATGATCATTTCCAATATTAATGATCAAATACAGTTCACGCAACGTCATTATGGTTATGCATCATTTTTGATCAGTAGAAATGATATATCTTATGCATGGTGTGAACGGGTGTGAGTGTTATTTTATTTTCATACCCGTGCCCACACCCACACCTTTAGTTTTCCTCGAATTATTTTGTTTTTAATACAAACCCATAAAACAATACGAACTTCATGCATGAAGCACAGTTATGTCTCAATAATTTATTATATATAAAAGATAGAAAGTTACATCTTTTGTGATGTTCTTCCATCAGATTACAAGATTCAAGCAATACGAATGGGTGATTTGGAATCGGAATCAGTATTAATGATTTCATATTATAAAAAGAAAATGAAGATTAACGATTCTCACATGATCTTAGAAGTAAAAGACCTGATTTCAATCAGAAAATAGACATCTTTCTAGGTATCTATCAAAACGAATTACTTTTCAAAAAAAATAAATCACTCACCGACGTATCCATTATTTTATACTAAATTCAGTATTTATTTAGGAAAATATATATTCTTTGTTGAAAACCAATCTAAAACATGGTTATTAAAAAAATTCTGTCACATCCATATTCGCATTGTTCTCATTTACTTTATTATCTTTGGTTTTTTCTTTTCTCCATCTACATATATCCGTAATCAATATTTTAGGACGTCCAAATTGTGGTAAAACGCGTGTTTCTATATGAATTCTACCTGCTGCTATACCATATTGTCCAGCTAATGGAAGAAACCAAAACCAATTCTCATCACGTAAAGTACCGAGTATATAATACACAGAACCAATCAAACCAAGAACATCCGCATAGATATATAATTGATTAGTTCCATATTGCTCAGGATAAATGTTAAGTTGAATATTATACACAAGATATAACAGTGTGTTTGTTGTTGTTGTTAAATAACCCATTGTATCAGGATCATCAAAAGTAAAACCACGACCTATGGTACGTGTATATGTCATATACCATGAAATCATCCTATTAATATCTACAATGTTTTTTATTTATTTATTTATATTTATATAGCTTACCAGCCTATAGCAGCACATATTTCAGTACATGATGCAGCTAGCTCAATTCTATGTACAGCTATAGTATAATAACCGCCAAGAGTAGTTTGTTTTGAATACCATGATGCTGACCAGAGATAAAGTCCAGCTTGTACATGATTTAAGTATTCTGGAATTAAAACAACATCAAACCATGATCGACCACGCCATGCTATTATATAAAGAAAAGCTACTAAAATATTGACTACAGCTAGGCCTTCAGATAAAAAAAAGCCAAAAGAAAAAAGAAAACAACTGTTTTACTTCAATAAATATAAAGAATAAAGTTTTACCGATATAGAGTCGATTAACATAGTCATTCATAAATACAGGTTGATCAAGAATTGATATTGTATCATTCGATTGTTCTTTTGTTGTTGTAGATGTATCAGAAGAGTTCGAATTAAAATCTGGATTAAAATCAATCATTAGAAGCGCAATCGTATAACCCAAATAAACCAAATTAGCTAACATATATCGATTGTATAAAGTTTTTTTGAAGCATATAGGTACTCTCTTGCGTATATGCTTCCATCTTAATGCATCCCGTATGGAATCAAATGCTTCAAGTTCATAATAAGGAGCTGTTAAATCATCCACATCTTCATCAGCTTTAACTGGAAAATTGGCAGGCATGGTATTAGAACAATTTTTATTTATTTATATGCGTCATGTTATAAATATGTAAATATAAGTATATGCATGAAATAAAAATGTTGTTCTGGATGATCGATTGGTTTTTTTGGCAATCAAATTTGTGTAGATTTCGTTGTAAGCACATGCATACAATATTCGCATATACTGTATAGGTCGGTCATATATGCACATGACAAACAAAATTTTTTTTATTGACAAGCCTTTGAAATATTCAGCATCGCGATCAGTTGATTACTGCTATTGAAGTGTAAAATCAAAAGAAAATGTTTTCTTCTTTCTTGAAGTAATATGAGAAACTTTTTATCGTTATCGATAAAATGTTGACCTATTCAATTTTTGTTTGTTAATAAAACAAAACAAAAAAGGTTGCGTTGATAGCAAAGACAACAGTACGGAACAATGTTATTTAACGTAAATAGAAAATATTTCTGATTACTGGAGAATTAAATAATATGGAATGTATTTATGATTCATCAAATCGGCATTTGATTTTTTATCTTTTTTTTTATCGATCATATTTAATAGAGTACAGATGACCAAAATCTCAAGAATACCAATAAAGCGTTAGTTGATTTCTCTTTTTATCTAAGGTTTATTTCATAATCAACAATATGAAAAAAATTTTTAACAGTTTCGGGCATTTTTTTCGTTTTCCATTATTCATTCATATAGTTCAAGTTATTATTAATAATCTTCGACCACTTTGGATATTAATGGTGTAATTATGGATGCACATGATGGTAGTATTCAATAATTTGAAAGAAATAGTCTTTATTATATGCATCTAATGCAGTATGGTCTTTGTGAAGAACCACCGAGAGGTGGGTGTGGGTGTGTGATATAGAATTATCGCCGATTCACGGCAACGTTGTTTCTGTCTTGGTGGGACTTCATCAGTTGGAATCTCAATATTATATCTACTTTGATTATATAATCCCAATCAGTATTTAACATTGGATGGGTGTGGGTGTGGGTACGGGTATGAATATACGACAACACTCACACCCACACTCTTGTACAGTTTGAATGTAGGTGTGATATAACTTCAAAAGAACCAGTCACCAGCAGCGTCATCAAGAGGGAGGAAAATGAACAATTGTCCATTGAGATCTTCCTTTTTCAGAATTGTTTATTTATTTCTGAATTAGATGGTTAATGCATTTTTTTTCTTTTGTCCGAAATCCCACATGCACTCTTTGCTTGTTCTATCTGTGTAGAATTAAGGCAAGAAGAGGAAAAGAAGTGCTTTTTGTATTTTAACTGTACGTTTGGATGAACGTGAATTCGATTTTATTGGAACAACATTAACCACGTAAAGGTAGAGAAGTATACATCAACGATAAGAGAAATCAGAGCACAGAGCAAGAAAATACACGTGAGCATGTATATGTGTGGATATATATATTCAGGTTGTCCGGAAAGTTCTTGCAACTACATCTAAACTGCGCTCATGAGCCATTAAATGGGTGTGGGTGTGCGTTTGGGGTGAGTGTGGATGTGACTGGGTGTGGGTGTGGGCGTGGATGGGTGTGGGTGTGTGGGAGGGGGGGGGGTGCGGGTATTGTTAGTCTTCTTTCTATGAATGCGCACACCCATCCATAACAAGACCCAAATCCAATACACACACCCACACCCACACCCCCCCCCACATCCACACCCACACACGCCCACGCCCACCCACACCCACACCCCACACCACCCACCCACCCACACCGACCCACACCCACACACCCTAGTCTTCTTTCTATGAATGCGCACACCTATCCATAACAAGACCCAAATCCCATACACACACCCCACCCCACATCCACACCCACACACGCCCACCCACACCCACACCCACACACCCACACCCACACACCCACACCCACACCCTCCTTTGTTCTCTCGTGAATTATTTTTCTCTTCCTTCCGGTATGACGTTAGAACGCGATATCACGTAATAGTCATATATTATAGACTGATAAGCGCACGACTATAAAAGGAACATGTATTTATTACGTCGGGCGCCGATAACGTAGTAAATATAGCCTTTCGTTTCCTTCGTTAATGTTTTAATGCATGAATTCAGACGTAATACAAGAATGTCACGATTTTGAAATAAGCATCACTTTTTGATGATGCTCATCTTCGCCTTTTTCTCAAACAGTAAAAAACAAATGAATTATACTATTCTATGTCGATGATGTATTGGTTTTTACACCATTTTTGTACATAATGAGACGTTGAGTAGAAGAAAAAAAAGAGTCTGATCTATGCAAGAACCATATCTGGTCTTATTCTGCAACGAGTTACTGGATCAAGACTAATTTGTCACAGAAACAACAAATAGATAATTATTCATATTTTTGGTTATTCAGTAGGTTCGGCACATATTAAACTTCGATGTATATTCTATAATCGTTTATTTCGTTTTGCTCTCATACTCAATATACATCATAACGCGTAAGAAACGTGTTACGTTCATTACGGCGTGATTTATAAGAATTTTCTTTCGTTCTGTCATTTTGTTTACGTATATAAACGTCTATATCACAATTTTTTTTTTCTGTTCTGTCACGACTTACGACGAAATGAAAATGAAGGTATACCGCTTCTTACGTCTTACGGCCCATCACTATTCTATAAGAAGTGAGCCTATTGACTTTGGTTCGCATGTTTGGTTCACTTCCGTAGACCAATGTCAATTTGGGTTATAATTGTCTCTGAGTATCCTGGAGACATTACATGATTGCTTGAAAGGTGACGGACGAATAATTATTTGTTTTTCTAAAGTGAGCAAGCAGTTTTTTTTGTTTCTGCAATAGGTGTAAATTTTTTAAATGATTGTTATCTGATAAGAAGAATATGGAGTTAATGAATGATTGGTTGACTTTGATTGAAAAATAATTTTTTTTTACTGTGAGCATGTATGCTTTTTCTTTCTGTAATGAGTGTACATTTTTGTGATAATTATTTTCTGATAAGAGAAATATGGGTATATTGAATGTTGCGTTAAATTTGATTGAAGAATAGCTTTTTTCCTTGTACATTGAGCAAGTATGTTGTTTGGTTTTCTACGAAGTATTTAAAATTTTGATTATTTTTTTATGATATTGGAAAAATTGAATGATTCGTAAATTTTCGAGAGTTAGTAAATAGAATGCTTTCAAATTATTAATAAAAGAAAAAGATTTTCATTCAGGATTCTTAGATAAATAACTCAATGTTAAAAACTAAAGTTCTATATAGAAATTTTATGTTTTAAAAATTATTATATAGAACGTATTATGAGCAAGGGTTGTGGAAGAGGAGATTTTCAAAAGTAAGAATGCCTTATATCACATACATGTTTTATCGTTATGATATGAGAATATAGTAAGTGACTATGAATATAAATAAAGTTGAAAACTAAATTTTTTTTTGAATAATGCAATCGATGATATATAACACATAATGACTCTTATGAACAAAAAATCTATTATTTCGTGAATACCATTTAATCGCTTAAAGTCAAATACTAAAATATATACATCTTTTCAAAATGAAATAATAAATATTTCTAAATCAAATGTTATCTTATATCTTAATATAATACCAAAACTTAAATATAACAATAGATACCAATTGCTGTTCGACTTATACAATCAAAATGATAGAATATTGAGAAAAATGAAACATGCACAACAAAAATCATTGTTTTGTTTTTTATTAGTAGAATATAAAAATAAACGAAATATCTTTTTATTTTTTTATGCGTAATTCGAATATATTTTGTAAAATCTTGTTCAAATGAATTATTTCACATCGTATATGAAATTTAATTTCTATTATAAAATCTTTTTATTTTCTAGAGAAATTTTTTCAATTATTTTTCGAATTCCAAACTCAATTGAATTTTCACACCGGACAAAAAAGTAGTATGTGCGAATCATTTTGGGGAAAAGATGCTAAATTGTTATTTCATCAGTAAAATCGGAGTGTAACATCGAATGACTGATGTTATTTGTATGTATGTTGACCTTGAACAAAAATTAGATACTTGTGTTGCGCGCAGAACGAGCAAAAAATAAAATTATGCTTCTATCATGAGACGTAAGCAACCAAAAAATGATACGCCGTAGTCATTTTTACAAACTTGTCGCATCGAAAGAAAGAAAGAAAAAGCATGAAATCGAAAGAATCGAGTTTCACTGTGTCGTGCAGCCTTGAAAAAAAATAAGATTGAGTTTCGTATTAACTTTATGTAAACATGGTTTGTTTCGAGTTTTTCTCGTTCTAGTTCGCGCTTAACTTATCATAGCGCACATTACAGTCTACTACAGTTACATTTCAATCAACTGTACGATAGTTACCCATGGTATAAAGGATCCTAAATGGATGTTTTGGGTCCAGTTCAAATGAAAAACCGGTCAGTCAATTCTTGTAAGAACTAGAATCGTCTCCAAGTTTTACTCGAACAAAACTGAACTGAGACCTGTCATAGATATTGTATGAATCAAAACTTAGTTTGTTATTTTATTGAAAATCATGGTTTTCTACTTATTAGTCAACTTTCACTTGAAAAATTAATAGCTGATGTTTAATCACTACATTATATTCTTTTTTTTTCTTGTGTTTTTCTTTTCTTTCACACTGTTCGAGGTCTTCTAAGGTTTAAAATCTCATAGATGAAGAGTTGGGAAGAAAATTTGCCAAATGAAGAGTCGTTAAATGAATAATCTGTTAATGTAAGTCATTTGTGTTATAAATTATGATACATGTGACAAAGACGTTGACTTCGACGCATAGTCAATAAGAAGCATTCTCTTCAACTAGTAGTTGATTCATCACCAGTCACAAAACAGCGAACGAAAAAAATGACGGTATTGACAAAATCACAAAAGAAAAGATTCTCTGACTTTCCTTTCTTATCGAAGTTCGGTTTTTATGAGCACTTCATCTCTGGAACGAAGCTAACATAGTATCGTAGAGTGACTATTCACCAAAAGAAGATGATTATCTTTCGTGAAATGAGATTGGATAGTAGAGATGTAAGGGAAGTTAGCAGCCGATTCGAGTTTGTTGCAAAACGATTCGCCCCATTGAGTGAGCCAGATGCAGCTTGACAAGCTCTATCGAATGATATATTCAGATTTTTTCTGAAAGTTTAGTAGCCGAAATGAAAACAAACACATTGATTTGTTCCCATGGAAAAAAATCGAAAAAAAAGTTTTTCCTCTGACGATTCGCTTCACGAACTGAGCCACATCTGAATCTTAGCTCATTCGATGCAGTTTGACGAGCTCTATCGATTGATATATGTTTTATTCGAAAAAAATAATAAAATTTTGGCCATTAAGGTTTCTGAAAAACTTCCAAACGGGATTCGCATCGTGTTACTTTCGATGATCCATTCCAGCGCTTGCCCCACTAATGAAAATGAGTAAAATTTTATTCTTATCAAAGTGAAAGATACACTAATAGATAGAGCTCGTTGAGCTGCATCAAATGAGCTAAGATTCAGATATGGCTCAGTTTGTGGAGCGAATCATCAAAGGAAATCTGGGTCAAAAATCTTGCTACTGATCTTTCAGAGGTCCTGATGACTAAAATTTTATTCTTATCAGAGTGAAACATATACCAATCGGTAGAGCTCATCAAGCTGCATCGAATGAGGTAACTTTCAAAAGTGGCTTAGTCCGTGGAGTGAATCGTCAGAGGAAAAATTTTTTTTTTCAATTTTTTTCTATGGGGAAAAAATCAATGTGTTTGTTTTCATTTCGGCTACTAAGCTTCCAAAAAAAATTTGAATATACTATTCGATAGAGCTCGTCGAGCTGCATCTGGCTCACTGCATCTCTGGTGTGGCTCACTCAATGGGGCGAATCGTTTTGCGAAAAATTCTAATCGGCTGCTAACTTCCCTTCCATGGATTCCATCTGCTATTAGCTTTTTGCTGGTGTTCGACATTTGCTGTACTAAAAGATTTATAGGATGAAGTTCTTTGTCCCAATCTGGAGATTTTGTTTTTGATAGATTTTATCTTCGTTCTGACAGATTTCTTCTAGTTACTTCATAGAGATGATGATCTTCTTTCGAAAATGACCTTCAGGTATAGAAAACACATCTGCCACTGTTAGCACAATGGTGCCATTTTGTGATCAGATCGATTACAATTTTTCATGAATCGGAATCATGACTACTGAACAACATTTTGCTTGGACCGAATTTCGTATATCCCTAATTGTAATAGCTTATGTAATTTTTCGAAGCGATTCGAACGAAGGCCGAAAGACACACACTAAAGCATAGTTAGTCATCAGAATCTACACAAAAATTGAACCAGATCATCAATAAATATAGTATTAATCGAAAAATATTCGAGCAGAACAACAAATATTTTCATAACTTCGAGATCGATTGAGAGTATATCTCTTGTTCCCAATTGTTCTATTGTTTTGACAGGCAAGAAATTGCCATATTTGATCTAAATAAGTTTATCTACATTCACATATATTTTGAGAATCTACTAGTTGACATTCGTCTTTGCATGATTCTAATTAATAAATGCATGCATTCAAATGAAAATTAATGTGACTCTTATTTATTTTTTAGTCAACATAATAGATAATATAGCAACAACAACAAGCAACACTATGCAACGAACTCAACGAAAGATGGTAATATTTATCGTGTTTTATTGGATATTGGCTGTCGGTAAGTGACATCGCAAATCAAACTTCATCAAAATTTACTCAAGTTGTTAAATAGAAATCCAACTGAGTCAAACTTTAGAGTGTTATTCTTGTAGTGGAAGACAAGATTGTGGCACGTTATTTTCATCTAAATTGAATAAAATTAAAACAATTGATTCTACAGACGATGAAATATTATATTCGTGTGCGGTTAGTAGAGTTATACTTGATATTAATGTATATCATGATTGATATTTTCATTTTTCTCATTTAGATAACTGTGACCCCAGAAGGTTTGACGATCCGAAATTTAATGCCTTCGTACGAATGCCGAAGTTCACCGAGGCAGTTTTGTTGTAATGAAGACCTTTGTAATTCTCTACCTTCTCCACCGCTGCCGGCATTAACCTCTCTCAAGTGTGCTGTTAGTAGATGCTCAGTTTCTCATGGAATATGTATCGATAATGATGACTTTGCTACTATTCTCAGTAGTGCCACTGAATCTTGTTCGGTAAGTTAAACTGGATTTCAAAAACCTGGCATTTCATTTCTTCTCTTTATTTGAGCTATTTAAATAGCATTTATAAAAAGATCAAAGTAGGACTAATTTCGATTATTCGCCTTTCAAAAACTTAATCCAAGTCAATCGAAATGAACTTTGATATGAGAAAATCGATATCATCACAGTTCGATATACATGCCATAAATGTGTTATGCACAGTTAAAGATCCTAAATTCTCTTGTCTTCTGATAGGAAAAGTACAAACAGAATTATTATAAATATCCTACCATATTCCCTATCTGGGAATTCTCATTTAGAGTAAGACTCCTTATCAATGTATCATAGGCTTCTATGCATTATTTCGAAAAGAAGCGAGGAACTCAGAGAAAGACAAGTGATATATTTTCATGTTGCTCTGTTTGATCCGTATTTTCTAAAATCTAGACGTTTGTCTAAATCCAACACTGCCACATTGTTCGTATAGATTGTACTTGGTGAAGAGAAATACAAGTATTACAAAAAGGCCTGCCAACCAACTATTAGGATGCGAGTTGCAGCCATTAAAAGGTTTTCAGACGATAGTGACGATTTATCCGAAGAACCGGATATTTTCTGCTGTAACTCTCCAGAATGCAATGCAGAGACTATTACCAAAGTTGTCAAAAATGTGGCTGTTAGATGTTATACATGTGACTCGCGCATAACCGGCATGGAGGGTTGCATGCCTTTCAATGCGTCTAGTCCATATGTTTATGAAGCCGGATCATCCATCCAATCAGAATCGTGTGCTGTAAGTAATTTAACAGAAAGTAAATGTTCGAATATCGAAATCATTATTTATAAGACGATCATCGGTCTCGAGGGGCGAGATGCTGTCACTGGCAGCGCCTATCCAGCCTTCGCTATACGTACATTTATTCCTAACTGCGTCAACCAATCAATGGGACATGTCTCATACGGTGGTGCCTATTTCAAAGGCCGTATCGAATGTTGCTCGGGCCACTTATGTAATATAAAAAGTGAGTCGTTAATGATATTTGACATAAAAAAAGTGAGCGGTTATGGAGTCTATATACATCTTCTTCACATCACAAAGACAAATTCTAACCTAGATCGATAGCCACTGTCACAGCGACACCCATACCTCCACCTAGCCACACAAATGTATCCAGAACTACACCCATACCTACATTTTGGGGATTATTATAATTCTTTTGTATAAAAATACTCATTCTGTATTATTGATTGAATTGGAAATCGAATAAATTCAACCGTATATTCTTTGACCATTGACAAGAGAGCACTTTCAGATGATACTTTTGTCTCATCTTGGGACTATCTTCATTGAATAGAGCCTAGTGAAAAAAAATATTCAATTTGATATAGACCCATTGTCATATTCTGCATCTTGAAATATTGAATCTTTAGTCTATCATAGAGTTAAGCTAGTGATTTTTAGGCAGAATTATCATTGATGTTTTCTCGAAAAAGTTTAACCATGATCATATGTTAATGTTAGCAATCGATTAAAAGCAGTTCTCATGAAGTAGTAGGTTCGTATTTACAGGAAGCTTGATGTCATAGGACATGATGTATGCGTATATGGTTGTAATTGTTTTGGTGTGTGACTGTGAGTGATGGTTTACGTGCGAAATAAGTGAATGACGATAAGGCTAAGATTTTATCTGCTACCTCCATCCACACTCATGCAGTAAAATCTTGAAATTAATTAACATTATCTTTACTGATGCAAACTAGTCGAGATCTTTTATCTTATGCGCTTTCAAAATCCTATACTATGGTGAGGTTTTTCAGTTCTCTCCTATTATATTACTAAAGAATTTTTTTTTTCACAAGACTTCGATACAGAAGGAACTCCTCGCAAACGTAAATGGTATGAAAGATATTCCAGAATTCTCATTCTGGTCATTGGCGTCGTTTTACTTATTATCGCATTAATCATCTGTTGGGTTATTTATTCGTATTTCCAGAAAAAGAATACATCTGAGGATAACTCGCATCCCACGCCAGATCATGCACCTGAATCAGTACCATTGACAACAGATGTTCCAATGCAACCGTCTAAACTCCATGCTACTACTAGTTATCCTGAACAAGATGTTTGACCTTAGATATATCAAAACGGTTGAAACTCTTGAAAAAATTATTAGAACATATGACTATCGTGTTTTATGTTAATTATGATTTCATTTTCTTTATTGAGTGCTAATGAGAGAAAAAACTGTGTGATTGCATTTCGTAGTCATTTAATAGCTACATATGCACATAGTAAATCGAATCTATTCCTAAAAATAAAAATCTTCTACTTGAAACTCTGTGGCATAGCAGTGTGTGAATGTCCATATGAGTAAGTATTTGAAAAAAAACACACAGTCACTCATAAAAATAGCTGGATAATCATATCTGTATTCCGCGTATGATTTCAAAAATAGTGAAAACAGTGCAAGGGGAAAAATCTCATTCGGGCATTCCGAGCCATTCTCAGTCATTCCGATTCATTCCAATCCATTCCGATCCATTCCAAGCCATTCTGAGCCATTCGAACGGCTCGGAATAAGTTTTTTCCCCCTTGAAACAGTGTGGTCCTAGCCATTTCTACTTGAAATGATGAAATAAGAAACGCTAAATGGATGGACTAATGAAATCAAGAACATATATTCCTGAATCGTTCACCCGATATTTTTCGTCGATTTGAAAAATGAAGTGGCAAAGTTTGCTTACTGCTTGATGAAAAATATGCCAGTATATAGGTTATGATTCATCGAGAATAGCGTATTCTGTAATGTTTGTGCTTCTTCGAAGATTTTGTTATATTGTGATGAATAATACATCATTTAATGTAGACTTGTGTATTCGGTTTCGGAAATGAAAAGTCGACTTTCGACGATCATCAAGTGATGATTAGTGAAGAACCAAGCTATCATCACTCAAATACAAAAAATAAAAAATACCCAAAAGCAGCTGATAATGGTACAATGCAGCAAATGAGTCGCTTACATCTGCTGTTGACCACAAAATAGTTAGAATCACATTCGTTCATGACATAAAATTCATTGATGTCTTTTGAATTTCACTATCGCAGCACAACGGTCAATGGTCCACTGTTTAAGAAAAAGAGATTGAAAAAATGGATGGAAACACGCGATAAGAAACGAATGCATAAGACAGTTCAGGTTCTTTTTCCTTACGAACAGCTTGTGTAACGTAAATCCAAGTTTCTTAACGAAAAACATGTCTAATAAAGCAAACCATAAGACTAGCAAAAACATCATAATGTACTATATTACATTCCAGTGTGGTCATTGAACTCGAATATGATATCAGAATTTTAGATTATAACACAATTAGTCTCACGTTTGCAAATCATGAGTGACGAGTGATGACCCAAAAATAGTGCATACAATATGCACAAATATGAGAAAGGTAGCTAATACATCTTTCGGAGCGTGTCTACAGTAATTTTTACATGAGAATTTGCAGCTATTCACCAATTTTTGAATGGTATTCTTTTTTGGAATTTTACTACATGACTAAATGCTAACAATATGGTGAATTTCTTTGTTTTTTTTTGTTTTACTGATTTTGAGCATTTACATCAAAAGTTTAAAAGAAGATTATCTCATATTTCAAGGTAGAAGACATATAGTGTTCTAAAAATGTAGATTTGAGCGCTCAAAACAATTTCTTGAAAGTTTTTATGCATCATATTTACTTTCAACATAACAAATATCAATTTTGATCGATCACCTTTCGAAATCTATAAAAATGATTTAATTTTTACAATATGTGAAATTATTTTCTTTATACATTTTGTTTAATTAGAGAATTTCGTTCTACATGTGATTTATTCTTGTTTAAGTGTTAAGAAGCTGTTTGATTAGTTATGAACCTATCCTCATAGATTCTACCAACCCATCGATGAAGGAAAAGAGGCTCAGGCAAAAGGTTATCCGATAGGTTTGCATAGCGAATGGAGCAGAAGAAAACTAAATATTAATTAAGAGGCTTCAACAACAACAATAGGAAAATATGTGTAAGTAGTATTAATGCTTAGATCAATCTAGATTTCTGTGCATTCTAACATAGCCTAAATATTACATATTTTTCGTTTTTAATACAATAAAAAGTTTTTATCATAATTATCAATGTATAGTGTATTGATGATATGGATTCATCAGAGTCAGAATATGACGGATATAGATAAATATGAATTGATTTCAGATCATGTCTATCGAATTATGAGAATTGTGTCAATCTTGATTTATTGATTTATTTAACATATTTTTCAAAATAGATTATTTTCACCTTGTTGACAATATCCTATAAATATATTACGATCATAGTTTGTGAATTTCACATTTAGGTCAGTCACTAGGATGTACTTGTCGATTTTTCATACGTCGTCACCAATTTGAAATCCTTCTTTGATTCAGCCGCTTTTCCAAGTTTCTTTTTGCTTTTTTCAGAGAAATTGCAATTGTACAACCAGAGTTCCTTGATCGACTGGTTGTGTTTGATCATATTGATGAGAGATTCAACACTTGAGTCACTCACGAATTCGTTTCTATCAAGAGTTAATATTTGAAGACTTGTATTTTGATGAACAAGTGCATTAGTCAATATTTGCACTCCTTGGCTACCTATTTTATTCATTGCTAATCCTAATGTAGTTAACGTTCTATTTTTTGTTATCATGTCAACTAGATGAAGTACACCTGCGTTTGTGATATTGTTTGAAGCAAGGCCAAGTTTCTTAAGTGTTTTATTTACAGTTAGTGCTGTTGATAGAAAACCTACACCGGCATCAGATATATTATTAGTAGCCAGCCACAGTTCTTCCAATGTTGTGTTATTATACAAGGCATCGGCGAGAATCGAGGCACCTTTTGATGTGATCTCATTGTTTGCTAAGGAGAGGCTCTTGCATCGTTTATTATTAATCGCTTGTTGAACTACAATCTCTATATCTGCATCTGTTAGTTGCTGTTTATTCAAACGTATTGCTGAACAAGTTTCATATTGGGCGATAAGTTCTTCAAGTTTTGTGCTACGATAGGTTTGCCGATCTAAAATAACGATGGATACAATCAAACAAGATTGAATCATTCAAGCCTGCTAGATAAGATGATTATAGATATTATATGAGGCACAGAAGAACACAAGTATCAACAACAGAACTTATCTATTTAAAAATAATTATTTCATAAATGACTTTATCAACTTTTTTAGGACAAATAGGTTCACATAGATCTTACAGATAGAATTATAAGCATTAAGCGAAATCTATTCTTAGTTAGGAGCCTAAAGTCTAGAAAATGAAGTAATCTTTCTAATAGTTCTTTCCAATCGTATTTAGAATCTTTGTGCAAGACACCAGAATGAAAAAAGTTACATAGAATATAGCAGGAACCATTGGAAAAAAACTTTCTTGAACTAGACTACAATCAGAATGAAAATTCTTTATCTCACAAATATCCATTTTTGAAGCAATCATTCACCTCACATTATATGGTATGATGAACATGTCTGTCAAGGAGATGAAATTTCAGGTTTCGCAAATCTAAAATTTTCCATAGAGTACTTTTGGAAACTGAACTGCGCAAGAATACTTGATGGATATTGAATGAGTTCGAAAAAGAAAATGTTTCTGTTAGCATTTCCACCCATAATATCATCTTTTTGAATTGACGCACTATTTTCAAATCACTTAGCGAGTCAGTTTCATGAAAATATCGATCTACTAGTTAAAATTCTGCAAACAATCAAGCGCATACTCATTAGCTTCAGTCATATAATATTCATAACATACATTTTTTCCCTTTTCGGATTATCAGCAAGCTGATTTTGAAAAATAGATATGACAGAAAGCCGACCAATTTGTTTAGAAACGATGTTTTTGATTCTAAAATCATAAACCTAATGTGACAGTACATGGTTTCTCGTAATTCAAAGCTCGTACAATCACCATATTGAGAAGTTTTGACTTATTCTGAGAATAATGACGAATTTTTATGCAAAAAACTTTTATAGTTACGGAATGCAAACCAACTATTAGTATCGGAACGACGACATCAAGATTAAGACTACAACTGTACAACACACAAAATAGAGCCAGATTCAGAAAATTCGGATTCTGCGCATCTCTTATCATTACATTACTCGAGCGATGATAAAATATTCACTTAGACAGTTTATGAAATTCATTTATTATTGACAAAAAAATCTATAGATTAATAGATAGATGTCTATTTTTTGGACAGACCATCGGCTAATAAATTTATTTTAAAAAGTAGTTATTGATATTCTTATCCTTAAACACACATCAGTAGACTAATCTTGATGGGTGAACGTGACTAGGATATCCGTGATTTTATTTCAGCGAATCAAGCGTATGTCTATGTATTAGAAGCTGAATTGACGTTCACAATCAATAGATGTTTGGGTAGGAAGGAACAGATGATGATGGGATTGATGAGATATATTACTTTCATCCCATTCATTTCGTTTAGCTATTTCTCAATATCATACTACTAGAAATAACTGCTCCAGTGATATAAACATATATATGTGTAGAGCCTTCTTGTAGTGTTCTCTTTAAAACATGAAATAGAATCTTTTGAGAACTTAAATAAATTTCTGTATGCTAAATATTTCATCAGCACTTTCACAAATATTCGATTCATATGTAGACGGACTAAGTTCAAACTCATAATCTGATATTGAATTTGTCGTCAATGTTGAAAACTGAATTCGATACGTTACAGAAAAACTTTTGAATAGAAAGCCTTATTGGACATGTGCCTCATTTCAGAGACGAACTGTTCGAAAGCTTCTTGAAGCACTAAGTGTGAGTGTCGATTTATTTGAAACTGTTGAATACACCCACACTCTTTATCTACGAATTTGTTCGATTTTCATTCTCAAAGACTCTGATTCAGTCGAATGAGAAAGGAAATAATGCATAACATCAATCTGGACAGAAATCGATAGTTTAGGTGATACTGCAAAATGAAAACATGACATAGATTATTTATTTTTATTTCGAAAGATGTTGAAAGCTTTTTTTGAAAAATGTTTTAGTTTTAAGAAAACATTTTCATATTTTCCAAAGTTTGGATAGAAAGAGCTAGTGAGACTGCGCGGAAGTGTGAACAGCATAATGATCTTTTTAATCTTTTCAAGAGATCCTATTATTTACAGAGAAAAATGACAAATCATGAGATTTTTGCCAGTCATTCTTTTAAACAAACCTCCAAAGCAGCTTATAAGAATATATTTCAGAAACGTTTGTTCCGTTCTCTCCGTCATGTCAATATTGCTCCTTCTCGTTTGATCGATAAGAGAATTAGTTGACTGACAAGTTAAATTCTGATCGAAGCAAGAACTATTATGGACTGAAATAGATTTAGTTTCTGAGTGAATCATTATGCTCAATTAAATAATGAAGGTTACATACCTTTATTTGACATATCAGCTGTTGAATTAGTTGGAGAATTGTTCGAATCATTTGACTGAATTATAACCGAACAACGCTTTGGTCTAAATTTTACAATAAATGATCAGTAATATTCTGTTTTTGGTCAAAGTGATTAATTAGCGACTTTTTTTAAGAAAAAAAACTCTTTGAGTTTCAATTTGAGTAAGACAAATTTCAATGTCTAATATTGTCAAGAGAACTCTTTCGGCATTGGACTTTCCTTATATTTTTTCTAGAGTCTAAATATTTCTCAAAAATTCTTTGGTAGTAAATAAAACTTATTCTACCGTTTTTTTTCCTTTTTTTTTTAGAAAACACTATATTGAATTGAAACTATGAGACATTCACGAAAATTCACTATGCATAGTTTAAAAGTGTTATTAAAAGTTACAGTTAATTTCGATTTGGAGACACTTACATTTTGTTCGAGAAAATATACTGTAGAAAAGTGAAGAAAATTCTTTCGATATCTGTACACTATTGGTTAAATTAGATGAGTTTTTCTTTCAAATTGATGGGAAAAATTAGAAAATGCTTTGATCATAAAGTGAATCAAAACATTATTTGTCATAGCTTCGTTGTAAATATAAAATGTTTGATATAGAACTTGTATAAAATTCGACAGATATCTTCGAAGTCAAACTTCGATTCTTTTTGACAAAAAGAAATCCGTGAGATATTCATGAAATGCAAGAAGTAATAATGAATCTGAAATATCCATTTTTACGTGTTTCATTTTCATTTATCAATAGTAATATTAATGGTACTATGAGTTAATTAGATTTGAGTAGAAAATAATCGTTGGTATAATGTTAGAACTTTGTTTTTTTGTTCAAATTCAAAACATGTCGTTCAATATTTCTATCCACTGAAATAATTGTCAAAATAGAAGTTTAAACTCCGATGTTCGCAGTTCGATCTCAAGACGAAAACTTTTTCTACATAACAAAATTAGACTCTCATTTCTTTGATAAATCTTCTTGAATTCAGATTTTCTTTTTTCATCATCTACTCACATCATAGTCGTTTCAATCGTATTAGGTGAAGCAGAGATAATCTGCTGGATAAGTTCTTGAGACGTTGGTCGCTTGCTTGGTTCATGACTCCATGAATTTGAGATAATCGACTCAAAATTACTCGGAACACCATTGGGAATTTTGAGTCGTTCTCCAGCTTTGACACACTGAATAATTACTATTTCGTCCACTTCATCATATGGGATGTCTCCAGTAGCTAATTCCCAAAAGACGATACCTAAACTATAGATATCACTGGCCTTCGATGGTTTTCCAAATTTGAATAGTTCAGGTGCTTTCCATTGAAGTGTTCCCGTTACTCCTTGCTGCTTATTGCTCTCAGCCGTCTGTCGACTTGTTTCTTGCCGAATTTTAGCCAAACCAAAATCACTGATTTTGACGAGATAGCCATTTACTGTGTAGTCCATGAGAAAGTTGAGCGACTTAATATCACAATGAAGAATGGACATTGTATGTAGATGATTAACACCTTTTGTCATTTGAAGTGCAATCGACCAACGATCGGTCCCAGAAAGAACATGTTTTTTTTTGTGCAAAACATCAAATAGAGATCCAAGCGACATATGTTCAACAACAAGTGCATAATAGTTTGGTTCGATACATGCACCATAAATATTGAGTACATGGTCATAGCGTATTCTGTACATGGTAGCAATTTCATCGAGGACACTTTGTCTCAATTTGTCCATCAAATATGTCATACGAATTGTTTTGATGGCCACACGATGGTATTGACTCAGCCATGTACCACGATAAACATCTGCAAAAGCACCTTCACCAATGAGTTCTTCACTCTCTAGATCATAACCGGGTATATGAAGAAAAAGTTTTGATTCTTCTTCTACTTTTTTTGCCTCAACAGGATTCTGAGCCTTTAGCACATCTTGCTTTAGATTAAATCTGAATGAATTAAATCGTCTTTGAAATTCATCTTTGATATCTTTTTTATGACGAACTAATTCTTGCTGTTGTTTAGTCATTGCTAAGGCAATATCATCGAGTTTCAACGATATTTCAGCGAGATCAGCTTGTCGATCAATCATATCTTGATGTTGATCAAATATTAAATTAATATTCAAGCCTAAATTGAGATCGGTCGCAATATGTGAGAGTTGTGTATTGAGTATTTCAAATTGTTTTTGATGATCAGTATTGTTCAAAAATCGATCGAAAATAGAAGCATCAGTAAACTTTTTAATAAAACGTATGCTTTCTTCTAATGTTTCCATGAAACTTTGTAGAGCTTTTTCTATTGATGTTTCATTAAAGTCGTCAATTGAACCATTTTCGAGAATGGCGACAATATCTTTGACTCGCTGGTTCAAACCTAAAATTGAAATCAGAGCACATGTGTATTAGTTTCGAGGAAATAACCATGAAAACACATGAAAAATTCTCTCAATGATTTTTATTTTGATCAATTTAGTTATTCCTGTAATAGGTTGCTTGTAACCGAAAGAGCGATTTCTATTCATGTCATTTTTGGAAAAGTTCAATATCTGAATCCTTTTTGAAGTAAATTTACAAACATAACTGAAATTCAATTGATTTAGAATATCAAGAACAAAAAAAAGAAGAAAACTTATCAGTATGGTTTCATGAAAAGTTGCTTAACTTTAGTTGCATCGATTCAAGTGAATGTTCCCAGGCAGACAATAAACGGCCAGAAAGGCGTTTAAACGTGTTTAAAAAGCGTTTACACCGTTTTAACTGGTTTAAACGCGTTTACTACTGATTTTTTCGCTTTTAAATCGTTTTTACAGTTTATTTTCAACTAAATTTGACAAAACCATTAAAAACGCCCCAATTTCGTGTTTTTTTTCGAAAAAAAAACGTTTTAACAGTATTTTTCCGTTTTGCTTCGATTACCAAAAAAACAATCAAAACTACAAAAATTTTATTATTATGCTGTCAGTAAATCATGTGCTTCGTTACTAACTAGTTGTTAGTAGGTGATAGTCTGCGCTACTAATCTGTTACTAATGAGTAGTAAATTTTTAATTTAACTATTCTGTAAATGTTATACCTGTTTGAATGTATCTAAATCATGTAACACAACATAGTGAGTAATCAGTCTGGTTACTTTCTAGTAAGTAATAAGTTTTACAATTCGTTGTTTATAAGTAACAGGCAACTGATGGTTAGAACATGTATCTTTTCCTAATAAACAGCAAAGAATCAGGTTCGATATTTATTATTAGCAAACAGAAATTTTAAATCAAGAAAATTTTTTTATTGTCATTAAGTCGAAGTCAAAATTGATAGCAGTATAACGATCTTACTGAAAATACTTCGCGTAGTGAGTTTACATATTCTATATTGATGTATTGTCAGTGTATCTACTCAGCAATATTCCACTGTCAATTGAAAACCGTTAAGACAAATATCGTTCGGTGTTAATATCTGATGAGAATGTAACAAGGCTTATCTTTGATTTGCCGCAGAGTAACTGCCATAAACTGATTTGTTTAACAGAAATAGGCGTGCAGCACATCTCATGCTGAATATCTTTAACAATCAGCGTGTAGACAATTAACGTTATAGTGATTTGTTCAATGAATATTATAACATCATCTTAACCAATATTGGTTTATTTTACTGCACATTTAAGAAGATTAATTCTAGCTCAGTTGTATTTTGTGAATTATAATAAGTGCAGACAAATATTGTTAACGCTCAGAAACTAAATGGAAGGGGGAAATCATCATTAATGTTATTACATGTTAGTATATCATACTAACAACATAAACGATTCCTTCTTTCTTAGATTATATGATAATCATAATCTTCTCTATTTCTCTTTTAAAAGTGCAAGTACATATGGGCAACAATCATGTTTAACCAAGATAAACAAGTTATCCTGTTCTCATATAGCCTATAAGTAAAAAATGTCTTAGAGTTTTGCTGTTTCAATAAAAGTTTCAAAACTTTACTATTTTATATTTCATCTAGTTATCATCGTCACATAGAAACAGAGTTATCATCGGTCCACATTTTCAAGAAATTTTTTCCATTCTGCCTTTTCTTTCCGTCCGTCCAGTTCACAGAAAAAGGAAAAAAGAGGTCATTCTTTTATCACTCTCTCGTCCGATTATTGGTCTGTTCTTTTCATTTGGAATTCATTTGTGTTCTGTTTCATTCACAGAGTAGGTGCCTAACTGAGTAGGCCATTTTATTTCTAACGTATAATTAAAATTAATGTTAAATTCACTATATGTAATGGCGCATACTTCTTTTGTGTAAGACTGGATATGTTCGAATTAGATAAGTTTTTTTCTGCGGAAATCATTCAGAACGAGAGAAAGAATAGGACACTTACTGCATGGCTATTAATAGTGAGTTTCTGTGAAAAATACTTCAATATTCACTAGGTTAGTGTTGACTTAGACATAACATGTACGATACTTATGACAATACAACTAGCAGAGTCGCTCTCAGACGATAAACATAGCAGGGTCCATTAAATATTCCTCACTTGAAATGTTTCATATATAATGTTCATCACGAATACATGTGACATATGAGACGTTTGAAACAGTTGAGTTTTCTACTCGATGAAAAGGGAATCTTAAGTCATCGAAATATGAATGAGCTTTAAAAGAAATATCGTCACTACAGGAAAAAGCAGATAACATTCTGATGCATAGGTGTGGCTTAATCAATTTCGCGACCGACTTAATACACACTAATTATGAGATTTCGTAGTGCGTTGATGATATTTCTAGTTATATCATATCTCCGTACTTTGATATTTTAGAATTTGATCGAAATGAAGTTAAATTTATTAATGATACTTGAAAAGAACATGTGTCTACCATAGTAGTTCCGATTGTAGTTTTCCTTATATTAGAAGCTGGTTAGATAGTCCGTGCTTTGCCTTTTTATCAATTCCTGTGTTAGTCGTACTATTTTAAATCTATTCATCAGTCTATCTTATCCGTCACTTATTTGAAACATGAATGGAAATAATTCAGTTTTCTTCTCGTTGATAAACTGACCGATTATATTCAGATTATCGTTAGATTAATGTTAAATTGACATATGTTTATTGTTTATACTTTGAAAACAGTGCAGAGAATTAAATCTCTCGTCAGTTCGTTTCGTTTTATGTTAAGAGTAAGTTTACATCTTGCCATTTACTTGTTGGTATTTTTTTCTAATAGTGGAATGGTATGACAAGGTGTTAATGCTGTTCGATTAAACCTACATTTTTTATCTTTCTTTCCACTATTGAAAAAAAAACAAAAAGAAAAAAATATCAATAAGTAAATAGTAAAATATACACTTACTCTTAACATAAAAAGAAACGAACTGATGAGAGATAAATTCTCTGCACTGTTTTCAAAGTATAAACTATAAACATATGTCAATTTAACATTAATCTAATGATAATTTGAATATAATCGATCAGTTTATCAATGAGAAGAAAATTTAGTTATAAATTATTGATACTTCATCGTTTAGATGAAACGTTTGTTGATCATTAAGAGGCGTGACAAGGGAAATTAATTTCAACTGTTTAAACAGTGTCATTAGTCGCCAAAAACGCGTTAAAACAGTTACAATTTCAATGACTCCAAGCGTTTAAACATGTAAAACGTGTTAAAAGTTAATTTTTCATAAACTGTTTTAACGCGTTTTTGGCGACTAATGACACTGTTTAAATAGTTCAGATGTTGAGACGTTTAAACGCCGTTTTTGCCGTTTTGTTGTCTGCCCGGGTTATATAATCTCTAAGATTCGAACAACTTTAGTGAAAACTACTCGAACACATGATTGAAAGCAGAATCATTTGATTTCATATCAATATAAACAAGACTTCTATATGTTCGTTCAGATGAAAATATCAAATAGAAGTTCTTTGATGATTGATTAAAAAAAAGAAAATTTTTTCATTGACAGAATTCTAAGCAATCTATTGAAAACACTTACGTTGACATTGGTTTTTGTTGGCTTGGACTTGCTTGCTAATATCATACAAGGTCTTGGCTAATTGAAAAATTTTCGGCAAAATTTTGACGCAATTCATGCTAATGATTGATCTGAAATATTATTCTTTTGTGACATTTCTGACAAATAAAAGAGAAATCTTAAGAACATTCTACTTAAGGAAAACATCACTTGTTGGCAAAAAGTAGGCATATGTTTTTTTTTCCATACATTCCGATGTGGATGTCTATTTTGGTGGTTGCGTGAATGGACGAGGTGAGACGTGAATCAGTAGATGTAGGCGATTGAGTCTTTTCTTCGCTCTTACATTGATTGTTATTCATATTTACAACCGACTTAATTATGCGACGGAGTCGAATCAAAAATGTGAATATGACTATACAGAGCACTAACTTCTTTCTAAATAGACTCTATTACTTTTTTTAGAGCACTCTACGTATAGCAATGATATTGAGGAGATTTATTAGTTGATGGCTCTCAGAACCCTATCCTACCTCTAAGAAAAATTGAACCTTATAAGAAATGCCTTTAGTCTTCTCTTCTCATTCATTTTCCCCTCTCTCTCTCCAGATTTTCTCTGAATACATTATTAAGCATTAGATATGAAGCAAGATTCACCAATGATCTTTTTGTTGTTCTAGTAGATAGTGATAAAATGTTATCGATTAAAGTAAATTTTGTTATCTTTTCCTAGAACAGAAAGTGTGATGATAGTGACTAATCTTATATCGTTTCTGACATTTACAATGTCTAACGTTATATTTAATTAACTTTATGTAGTTGCATTTTTCAAGAACAATCTGTAGAATCGGAGAAAACTAGTCGACAGATGAAATCTTACTATTTTCCATCAGCGAATCATGCGATAATTTTCAGAATGATGAGATCGAGGAATGTCCTTCTCCATTGATCGCTTTTACTTGCTTTAATATATAGAAAAAAGGATAGGGTCTTCTTGATGAAAATATAAAATCCATCGTACATTATCAGAAAGAGAATGACGAAAACTCACTTCTTACTAATTTCTCGATTCTTTTATGTTTTTCTAAGCTAAATACTTAACAGTCGTGTAGTATCAATAGGGACTATGGGAACACGAGCACAATAGTATGGTCATAACATAAAAATACGAAAGAAGGAGAGATGTGAGTTAAAACTGGATAACTTCTTTTCTTGGATCTTGAATATTAAACGAAGAGTTGTTAGCATTCAAGGAAACTAAGAGAATCTTCAAAAAAGCTTGATGATTTCTGCTAAATCTCTTTAAAATGAGATTGCGTAAAGTATTTATAGGATCGTGAATGAATCTAGAATTTACTTAGAACTGTAAGATTTAAGAATAAGATCAGAGAAAATCAAAGTAGATAAATGAAAGATAAGAATCAACTGAAGAAACTTTACGACAATGACAACTCAATTGTATTCAACATTTTCTAAATATTTTCGATCTTGTAAAATTTCTTAATACTTCTTATCTGTAATTCTAAACGTTGACAATCAATAAATACTAACTGTTTTGAGACCGAAAATATCGCATATTTTCTAGTTTAGCTTCGATTTCATTAACTTTCACTATCACTAATACGATTTTACTACAACTAACTCTTATGTAATGTTAAAATATGTTGCTGACTAAGCGACACACATTTCAACCATTTACAATACTTTACGTTTGACTCGTCCTGTTCTCTCCGTTGACAAAAAAATACGCACATGTTTATCGTTATAGCATATATAATATATTTAAAATGAAAGAAAAAAAAAGGAAGCAACCATTGCGAATCTTTTCGATTTTTCCTCCGGTCGTCGTCACTTGGAATAGAACAGAACAAAGTTGGTTTTTTCTTTTCATTTCTTCTTATAGCTCCCATCATTTGCAATAATAATGTATGCAATTCAAAAAAAATGATTTTTTTATGTGTCATCGGACCATAGAGAGAGAATGAACATGTATTTGGATGCCGATGGATGATACATGTGTACAAATGAAGAGAAGGCTAACATTCACAATCACATTATTAGCTACGAGTTAAATCAGTAGGATATTTGTTATGTAATCGGTATTATTGTGAAAAAACTTTTCACAGTTGTTCTACAAACATATTTTTACGTATACTTGTATTAAAAAGAAGTCAATGATAATTAATCATTTATCTTACTCTGCTGATTAAAACCCTGAGGGATGTGGGTATGGGTGTGGGTGTGGGTGTGAGTGGGTGTGGGGGTATGGGTGTGGGTGTGGGTCGGTGTGGGTGTGGGCGTGACTCTTCTCTTACCGCATACCTACACCCACACCCACATCCATACCCACCCACACCCACACCCACACCTACACTCACACCCACATCCACTCACACCCACATCCACCCACACCCACACCCACACCCACCCACACCCACCCACACCCACCCATACCCACACCCACACCCACCCATACCCACACCCACCCATACCCACACCCACACACCCCACCCACACCCACCCTCTGATGGAGATCGAACCAGCTCAAGGCCTGACAAATCTCAAGATCTGACCTGATTCAGGTGGGTGTGGGTGTGGGTATGGGTGGGTGTGGGTGTGTGGGTGGGATGTGTGGGTGTGGGTGGGGTGTGTGGGTGTGGGTGTGGGTGGATGTGGGTGTGGGTGTGGGGTTTGGGTCTTGTTATGGATGGGTGTGCGTATTCATAGAAAGAAGGCTAACAATACCCGCACCCAGGGCCCGCGCGAAGGATCAAATATTATGGGGATGTTTGGCAGATTGTGGGGGGGGAGGGGGTGTAAGAGAGTATTTTCAGAAAAATCTTGCAGAAAAATCATAAAATGTGGACAAAATCTGCTCTTGTGGCCGGATAAAACTGAAAATTTTTTATTTTTGGGGGTGTACACCCCCCTGAACCCCTCGCTCGCGCGGGGCCTGCCCGCACCCCACCCACCCACACCCACACCCACACCCACACCCACACCCTCAAGTATATATACTGTTCCCAAAAAGTAAAATAAAGTAAAGTAAAGTA
>CAJNOP010000900.1:0-25758 GCA_905250075.1 Rotaria sp. Silwood1 | reverse complement strand
GAGAGAGATAGAGAGAGTAAATAATGAGAGAAAGACGAGTTTAGAAGGGTGTGGGTGTGGGTGTGGATGAGTGGGTGGGTGTGGGTATGGGTGTGGATGAAGAGAACACTAATGCCCACACCCCACACCCACATCCACACCTAAACCAGGGTTGCCAAATCCAAATTTTAGAAATCAGGCGTTTTTTTTTTTAAATCAGAAGTTGAACAGTAGATTTTTTCTAGAAAATCAGGAGAAAAATCAGGAGGTTTTTTCCGAAGAATCAGGAGAGAACCAGAAGACTTTTCCAAAAAATTCGGAGAAAAATCAGAAGATTTTTTGAAATCAGGTTAAACAGAAAAGTACTAGACAGTTTTCTCTTGTAGAGGCAATATTGTCACTGTTAATTTACAAAGTCTTGTGACTTTTCTCTATCAAATGAGTAGGGAAATTATTATCTCGCAAGTGAAATAAAGAAAAGAGACGGGTAATCATGAATGTCTCGATATCTCAAATTGAAAATCTTGAAACAAAAAATCTCGAATAAATCTATGTCTGTATACCTGTCTACTTTGTTCATAATACAATCTCGGGCCTGTCGTTTCGATCGCCGGAACAGTCAACAACGGATCGAAAAGACGCTGAAAAACTGCGGAACTAAGCGGTTTCATAATGCTTCGGCGTGTTTCTTACGCCGGATATGTTGTATTCGGCAATATCTGATTATTCAAAATTGCTGGATTGATTACAGATCCTGTGGTATGCTGATAGATTACCTTATGCGATTGAATTACTGTCAAAATGAAGTGACTCCTCTCTTCCCAATCATATTTTGGACGATCGTATGTCTCCAAATTGTACACGGGGAAATATAATCGTATAGAAAGAAATACAGAGTAAAGCGAAAACTGTTGACGAGCTTTGCTTGTCCATAAACGATCGTATTTCTGCGCATACGATCACGAAGTCATACAATTGCAATACTGAGCCATTGTGAAACGCCGTCTCTCTCCGATTACGAGCGTGTCTGTTTGGCATAGGTTAATATTGACAACGGTTTAATGAGACTTGGAAGACATCGCTTACGATGGAATGAGATAGTCACAAATAGGGGAGCGGGGGGCGGTAATCAAAAAGCAGGGATCGTACAACCTACTCAATACGCGTATGTCGTTTTCTACAGAACACAAGAAGATGACCAGTTTTCGCTGGGAAAAATCAAGCGTTTTCGATAGCACGAGGGTCAAACGATTTCTCACAAATCTACTGTATGGGCGCCCTTGCAACCAATGTATTAGGTTAAGCTGGGAAACGAAAAAGTGAAACTGACTTGCGAAAAATGATCAACATCATTGAAGAATTCCTGAAAATTGAAAAGAACAAAAAAACTTCTTTTTCTCACATGCGCAGCCATCCGAAAGAAAGGAACAAAAAGCAAAAACGACATTTAATGAATTCTGATCGTTTCGATTTCTGTGCCCACTTAGTCAGACAGAATTATATTATAGTCAGACACTACGCAAATAGAATACACTATTTTTCTAATGTTTTCCAGTTTTCTAATGCAAACATAAGCTGTTGCCCAATAGGCTCTATGAACAATTGGAAGTTTCGTTTCTTTTTTACTCTTTCAAGTCATATTCAACCTATATTGATGACTTGCGAGTTTTGTCGGATTTATAGTACTATTGTGTCAGTGACTTTTAGTTTTCTTTGGACGAAAACTATATGCCTCTTTTTCTCCTCTTTTTTATTAAAAATCCTTTTTTTCAAGAATGCTGAGCCACTTTTTTTCCTCTTTTTTACAAAGTGTTGGCAGGATGCCAGTGTGTTTTACCTGCTATTTTAGAATGGTCATCGAGGAACGCTCGATATTTATTCTTTCGAGATGTTCCTTTCGACGATTCTGATATTCGAGATTTTTCCTTTCTGGAGTTTTTGAAATTTTTTCGAGATTTTGAGACATTTCTGTAAGTATGTGTGCATTATTCTACTGGTATTTTCACATTTGTTCATTTACCGATATAAAGAAAGTAGGCACAAATATTTTATAATGATATGACAAGAACCAAAAAGCAAAACAAATCGAATATGCCATACAAAATGTTTACGACCTATCGGCATAACTTTTGGCAACATGCCTGCATTTTTCTGCCGAGAAAACTTCGTGTTGACAATTCTTGGTTATTTAAGAAATAATTATGAAACTCTGTACAATCGGAATGACCGTTCATTCTAATTCTCAATTCTGCATCAACAAAATGATTTGTGGTTCGATTTCTATTATCATTTTATAAAAATTTCAGATGAATGAAAATTCACTCGCAACACACATTGAAGATAGGTACGGCAAAAAGATAACGGGGCTAATTTTTGTGCATTAGGCACATTTTCACTACCAAGAAGATAAGCTAGAAGATTATCACCTCTACGTTTAACAGTGCTCTTTCTCTTCTACGCTTTTTTACCGATTCAAAATGTCGCTAAAACCGAAGCCATTAAAAATTTGAAAATCAGTAGAAATCAGGAGAAAATCCTCACAATCAGCTCCTGAATTCAGGAGAATTTTTATCAGGAGAAAAGTTTGAAAATCAGGAGACTCCTGGCCAAATCAGGAGGTTTGGCAACCCTGAGCCAAACCCACCCGCACCCACACGCACACCCCACACCTACACCCACACCCTCATTCTTCTCTTTGTGTAAATAGGGTAGATGAAACTAATTTTAGATTTAAAAATATTTTTTTCAAAAGTTTTGTATTATTGAATAGTATCATCATCTATTACTAAAACATAAACAAATATCAACGAGTAATCAAATATTTTTCTAGCAATTAGATGAAAATTTTCATTTGATGTATATATTTCTGTTTTTTTGATAAATTTAATTTGAAACATATGGGAAGACATCAAAAAAAAGGAATTATATTTTATAAGTTACAGTTTTCAGGATTTTTTCATAAATTTATGCTTTCATATCCATAGAACAATTAGTTTTTTATTCTATTCATTTAACTGTAAAATTCTCATCTTGAAAATTAAGAATATTTTAATAATATCTATTGATATTATTTCGCTAATAATTGTTTATTTCATATTTTATTCGTCAAATGTTAAGATCGTATCAACACGAAGAGAAACAATTCATTTCAATAAACGTTATATATAGATAATAGTGTAAGAAATAGTTCAAAAAGTCAAACAAACAAAAGACAACTTTCATCGAAATGTATTCGTTGAGGTGTACAAAGAATTTTTGAAGGATAAAAGAAATAATTCGTTTTATTTTTATAAATTATTTCAAATAGTATATTTTGATTGAATAAATAGATGATGATCTTCAACTCATGTACAATGTCGAAGATCATGCTAGTTTTTTATCTGTATCACTTTGTTCAAATAAAATTAATAATAAGAATTAAGGATGTTGTTTATGTTTATGAGCACTATGCTTCGTGTCTATAATCAAGTATATTAAATCATATGTCAATTGTAATAATAATGGTACAACAATATGATGATAATTAATAAAAATATTCACTCAAAAAACTAAATAAATATAAAAATGTATCTAGACGATGTAAAGTTTCATCAAAAATTAATAGATGATGAAAATTATTTAGTTGAAATAAAATTATAGATGTTAAAGAAGCATAGAAATTTTAAGGCCAAACGTTTTTCGGTAGCCGTTTAATAAATAATAATTTGAAAGAAAGTTTTATCTTACAATAAATGGATATTATAATACTACTATCATATAGAATATAATGAAAGTTTGAAGCTTTTTCGCATTGAACCAAGGAAAGATGTTGATCTGTATCATGATAAATCAATTTTTATTTGTTTAGTTAATTTCTTTTTCATAAAGTTTCGAAATGAAATTTTAAAATCAATCATTCAAATGTTTGATATAAGGATAATAATGAATTGAACTAAAAATTCAATGCAACTTTAGTTTCTCTCGAACAATAAAGGTAACTATTTAAAAGTATTTGCAGGCTTATTCGTAGCTCTATTTCATATTTCTATTCTTAGACGATCATATTCATGTTTTAAATTCCTAAAATAATATCATTTAAAATAGAAATTTTGAAAATTATTAATAAAATTTATATAGTATCTTCAATTGAATTTTGTACAAGACATCTCCGAATTATTTTTATGTTTATTAAGTATAGATTTATAGTTTAACGATGAATACCCTTAGAAGATTTTTCTCAGAAACAAAAAGAAATTGAACATTTCTATATGCTTATGCTTAAAAAAAAAAGATATAATAAATAGATTGATTCGTTGTTATTCAACTAATCGTACAATAATATAGGCAGTAATAATGATTGTGTAAAAAATAAATATGCAAACTGATCGGACTCATTTGAAAAAAAAGGAAACGTAAACGTGGAGATTATTGAAATAAGAAAAGATATTCTTGGATGAAACAATAGTAACAGATGATTGTAAGTGAACGAAAAGTAAATGAAAAATTTGTTATGAAAGATCTTTTTATTTTTCAATTTTTTTTCGAAAACCCTCAATAATAATAATAGTAACAATTGTAAAGTCTATTGTTTAATATAAAACTTTTAGAAGTTCTAATTTTTCGTATAACGACTATTTCTTATAATATTACATTAATATTTTATATCGAAAAGCCTCAAGTAATAGTTGAATAATAGTCAATTGTTATGCTTTTAAATCCATATTATCATTATAAAGTCAAACAAAAAAAATCTTCAATGATAGTGTCTTTTTCTAGAAAATATCTTTTTTTTTTCTCTTTTACCATTTGTTTTAGCCATATGTCTACTAGATAACAATGAATCATAATGTTTTGATAAACGTTTTACTTAAATAACGTATTTTGAATAAATTGTATCATGTGATAAAATAAAAAGTAATTCTTGAATTCGATAAATAAAATGTAATGATATATGGCAACCTTCTATAATATCTTTAATTATTTCAAATTGATTTATTATATAAGTAAGAAAATGATATTTAGAAATGAGCGAAAGATTAGAAATACAATGAACTTCATGGGCATTTAATAAACCATAATAAACACGAATGAAAAGCAAATTCAGTACAATAGCTTGTAAATGACTTTCCTTTTTATTAATTTTTTTTTTGGACTAATTTTTACTTAAATAAAAAGTATAAAATCGAAAAAAGAACAATAGATCGAATTCGTTTTTCTTTTTGTTTATTTTATTCTCGTATGAATATTTATATATGATATACCAGAAACTTGTGAAGATATATTTGGATATTTTGTTTGAACAGACAATGATGAAACAATTAATAGTTGATGAAGGTTTAAGAAAAACTGAATTGAAAGAATTTTTTTTCACAAAATTTTCTATTAAAAGGAAAAATTATTTTCAAACTTTGAATTGAAAACTTTTATAGAGATCGACATTTTTTCAATGCTTCAGACTTTTTTATTATTCCTATAGTAAGATACCATTTTGGTTAAAGTGTCTGTTGTAGATCGTTGGCGTCAACCAGATGATTTAAAATTCGTATTTCAGGATTCAACTAAGCTTTTATCCGTAGACACATTTTTTATCTAATAGAATATCCTAAAAATTTTAGCTCAATAGATGATTAAAAAAAAATTCCTAATTGTATTTTTCTTTACAAAAAATATATATTCTATGTGAGAAACAATAATTTCTTTTCTACACTGAGTCTTTATTTAAGAGAATTAAATTTTTGTTGTAAATCTTTTAAAAAATCTTCCATATAAATAAAGATTAAAACTGATTTCATATAGATAAATATATTTGAAAGTAAATATATAAAACGATCATTTTTCAGATAAATTTAGTAAATTTCTACGGATATGATATGATCAACGTATTTACAAGAATAATTTCATTATTGATCGATTATTTCTGAAGCTAAATAATTTTCATCAATTAACTTTTTATTTTATTTTTCTCTAAATTTGATGTTGTGAAAGAATCTTTACACTTGATGTCATTCAGTTTTGTATTATCAGTTGTCATTCTTTTATTTTTTTTTCAAAAGAAAAATGATAATGAAACAGTTCAGATATTCTGAAAATTCTATATTGAAGTGAAGTATATTTTCATAAATAAGAGATAAGATCAAACATACTCTTTAAATCGAACACTATGGAATTGTTTTCTACTGTGAAAACTGAAATATCAACTAAAGAGAAGTGTCGTCTGATGAAAGAAAAAATCATGATTTATATATTTGTTGATCTAAATCGAGAAGAGTTAGAAAAAGTTTAATTTTCGGACAAATTGAATTATTCGTGCTATTTTTCAAAGATTCTTTTTATTGGTTGAGTTGATACACACAAATAACTGGAATATATATTTTTGACGTTTGTCAATATGATGGACTTTTATCTTCAACTTTAATTGTTTCAAAAAAAAGGTAAAGTTTTTTTTTTTATATTGTTGATTGAATATTATTATTTTGATAAATGTTCAAATAAGAAAAAATTCCGAAAAAGATAATGAATATGTCTTTTTCTCTTTACTTAAAATAATTCTATGAATAATATCGATGGATAATTGTAAACTTACAAAACGAACTTCATCATATTAATTATGGAAAAAAAAATAAAGATTGAATTGTCATCCATCTGAAAAGATGAAATGATTAAATATTAAAGTTGATAAATATGATATTCTTTCACATTATAGTTCATCATTTGATATTATTACAGGAGTATTTCATTGTACTTATGAAATGATGAATTTTATATATTTATTCATACGAAGAATTAATCTTTTGAAGTAAATAATGTATTGACCCTTGGCATGGTAAATATGAACGGTGATCAATAAAGAATACAATAAAAAAAATATTGAGTAACTAATTTACAGGAATAATAATCAATTCATTCAAATGTTACAAATAGAAATTTCTCCATAGAATTAGTTTATTATGAAAGTGTCAGACTTTCTCGTATCGTTTCATCTTCATAAAAACAAACTTGAACATATTGTGACGCAAAAATTTAAAGTACTCATTTACCATCTCTACAATATACATACTTAGCAAAGGTCGAAACAGCTGCTTGACCAACATATATATCATCATCACTAAGATGTTGAAAAGTTTCCTGATTTTTTTAAATTACTGTTCTTGTTCAAGATAAGTTAATAGTAGAAAATCACTCTAACCTATAATTAAAGTTCGTAAAGCATTTAAAGCAAGGTGTATAAAACGTCTTTTATTATCTTTGAGACATGATCAAAATGTAAAATATTTAATCCAGCTAATATACCTCATTTAAGTATCTTTTAAAAAAATCAAATAAAATAGTTATTATAAAAAAGAGGACGCTAATTTTCTAACATATAATAATGTTAAAACGAGATATTTCAACGTTCGATAGATTATAACCTATTCAAAGTGATATAAAGATGTAAATTTATTTCTTTCATTCACAAATTCCATATGAATTACAAAATTCTATTTAATAAGAAATGTTTAATGACTCAAGCAAAATTCGTTGGAGTATACAATTGATTTCATATTATATTGAAAAAAAAAGGAATATCTCTTCCGTAATAAATATATACAGTATTCATACTTCGAGTTGGAACTGTTTTTGAGGTAATGTAACCTATTCTATAAAGCGCACTACTGGATATCTTTTCGTGTCTAATATAAACCACACCCCACACCCACACTCTATTAGCTTCTAGTCAAATAAAGAGTGTGATATTTTTTTGAGATAATTGATCATAAGAAACAGAAATATATGTGAAATTCATATTCGATCGCTTTTATATTTATGAAGTATCTAAGTGGTAATAGTTTTATCTTTATCGCTACTGTTACCATCGACTCATTGATCTAGTACGTGATCAGTAGACACGAAAAACACAGGATGTCACAAAAGTTATGATCACTTAATTATATACAGATAACTCGACTATTGATCAAACTAAATCAAAAGCTTTTTTTTCTATTTGTAATAGGAGACTAGTAAGTTTCGACTCGTAAAGACCAAGTTCATCAACAGTGTAGGAAACATAGCACTCTCATTCCAGTTCAAAGAGCCACAAATGATTTGCCTTGAAGAGGTGCACCAATGGTTCGATCGTTTTAAAATATGTAAAACAAATGATAAAAAAGCAATAAGCAAAGATCTAAATCATCTGAAGTCCATAACAACGAAAAAAATTCAAATATCGAAAAAAAGCGGTGCACATTGTTGATGGCACTGAGAAAAGCCTATATTTTTAAATTGTATCAAAAAAATATTACACTTTCTATACTTTTGATAAACTTGGTCTTGATGAATTAAAACTTACTAGTCTTTTATTTCAACTAGAAAAAAGAAATTTGATTTAACTTGAACAGTAGTGGAGTCATCTATATTTATCAAGAGATCACCACTTTTGGGACGCCATCTAGAATAACTCAATATATTTATATGATGGTTTTAGTATATTTTTGATGCATCAACAACGTTTAGTATATGTTGTTCATGTTTAGTTAAATCAATTGAATACGAAAGAACTGATGATGTTTCATTTTAGACACTTACTAATATCTATCTTGGACTGTCTGTCGATCCTTGTTTGATAATAGAAAGATTTCTACTTGAACTTTTTACTGCTAAATATTCAACAAATGAATCATAGAAGTGTAGGATGTGAATGGAAGTATGAGAGTCTGAAGGGTCAAGGTGTGTGAAACTGGATGTGGATGTGGGTGAGCGAGAGGTTTCAATTCTATTCATGTACCCAAACCTACAACCACACCCACACCCACACCCACACCCCACACCCCACACCCACACCCACCCACACCCACACCCATCCACACACCCACCCACACTAGTTATAATACTTACGTCAATAATTCTCGGTTCGGTTGAAGTTTGATCAAACTTCAAGAAGAAGAATTATGCATCATATATCGTCGATCATAGTATTGAGACAACCAATTTAGCTTTGAGTTTCATTAATAATAACAACAACTTTTTAGATTTTCACGTCACAATTATAAAACAAACATAGGGTACTATTCACCTGTGCTTTTAAAAACTGCTAACACTCACAACTGCATGATTATTAATAAACAGTATAAAAAGTATATTTCTAAATTTCAATAATTATTCAATTTTCGCATGTCTCCGTTATCAAAAGAAAATAGTAAGCAAGTAATACTCATTGTAGAGAAGAAGAAAAAACACTTGCTCATTATTGTTCAAAACAAAGTTTTTTGTCAATCAAACTTAATCAATCTTTTGATGGCAGCATGTCCATAGTATCAAAACAAAATTTGTAAACAAGAAATAGTTATTATCAAGAGAAAAGTACTTTTTTTAAATAGAATTTTACAAATGACTCAATGTCATCGTGTCTTCCTTTTCTAAAAAATTAAGACAAAAATTTATACTCATTCTAGAAAAACAAGCAAAGTATTCACTGTACTAGCAATGTTTTTAAATCTACACCTGAACGATATTTTTTATGAGAAAATAAGAAAAACGTTATTCGAATCTCCACTAAATTCCAAACTCGCATGCAATAGATACATAGTATTTTGTCTTCTATTTCAACAATCATTTTTCTTAATCAATGAAAGTGATAAGAACGAGCGGTGATTAATGTGAGTCATCAGCTGTAATATTTGCTTTTTTTTCCTTATTACTTTCTCAAAGCCAATGTTGGTTAACATATACTAATGATCTATGATGCACTAAAACGTAACTAAGAAAAATTAATTCACTTATATTTTCAACAGTGTGACAATGACGATATTATATATAAGTTAGGGTGTGGGTGTAGATTTTGACATCAGTCTTCTCTTCACTGATACTCATATCCTGCACAAAGTAAACTTCCATCGGTTGAATCGAGTTGCTATTGGAGGAGGAAATTTGACAATTTTTTTGTTTGTCGATGGAATCACTTGTGCAACAGGGCTATGCATCAAGTAGCATATTGCGTTTGACTTTGAGACAGCCTCGATGCGATCGATAGGAGGATGTAATTGCAGACAAGACACACAAATATCATTACTTTTCGCTCTCTCTCAGAATATCATCAAATCTAAATTAATGATGGTAAATATCTACAAAACAAAATCGAGTGTCAATTAAAAGAAATTTTTTCAGATATGTGATACACGTTGCGTATGGAACATTTTTATCAAAACTGGAATCGGTTTTTGCGTTTGTCTCATTTCAACAATTTATTTTGGACAGCTCAACGAACCAAAATTAGGTTGACCAACACAGAAAGATGAGCAACCGATCTTTAGTGTTGAGAGAATATTTTCATATGAATTCATAAGAAAATGCGTTGAATGAATGTTTATGTTCATTAATGCTAGTTTCCAGTCTGTATCTTGTCGAACTAGACAATGAACTTCACAAGTGTATTATAAGCAAGCATCATCATTTACTCGTGTCAAATAGTGACACACCTGCAATTGATAAGGGTGTGAGTGTAGATCTTATGGAAGAGAATAACCACACTCACATCCGCCCACATTTACACAGAGTTGACAGTATAGATAGCTACTTTTTACATAAACCACTGCTTTTATATTCTAATTCAAGTAACAGTAAGTAATACATTTCAATGCATCTTCAAAAAAAGTGCACGGTTAACTTTGCTATCTGATACGACGACTGAAGAAACGTTTCCGATAAGACTAACGAAAAGAAGCTCCTCTGAATGCATCACATGTTCAGGTACAAAAGTCAGAGCACCTTCAATCGCAGTCTAAAACAATTGAAAACAAACATTTGAGAAACCAACTTTAAATTCAACTATATGACCTCAATAACTTAGAGCAAACTTCTATCAAAAGCATCAAAAGCCTTGAAATAAAAAAGGTGATTTTCTGATTGACTGGAACAGACAAACAAATATGCATACATTTTTAATGGTAAGTTTGGTGAACGTGAGTTCCGTTTATTCAATAATACTAACCAAAAGTACAGAAAATGAAGAACAACATAACAAGAATATATAGCAGAAGTAGAGAGGACAGAAGAAGAAGATCAACAAAGATCATATAGAGCTGAAAGTGTGTACATATATTATATATATATAAGATGACAACTATAGGGAAAATCACTAATATATATATATGGCAGAAAAGGAAAAGTTCATATATATGTTATATATACATGTAGAAAACAATAGGAAAATACTAAATATACTTAAAAAAGAAAAATACATATGTGATGTATTCACACACATTGAACAAATCTTGAACATTCATGTAACATCCTTTCTTTCAGAAAAGGAAACATATTTACACAGTTACAAAGACAGTTCAATTTAATGTCTGTATCGTAGTGTATCACCAAATGTTTCCAGACAGCAACTACCAGCAGTTGCACACTCCTTGGTAATTGAATTCAACAGGTAAGTTATGTACTTCAAGGGAGCCCTACCACACGAGCACTTCTCAATTTTCTCGAGAGGACCACGCTTACGTGTGTCTAGTTGCCATTCCTTTGATGATAAACAAAGAAATACTCTATTTAGTCAACTTCTTACAGAAATTTCAGAGCTGGAACAAAAGTGATTTCACAAGTTTACTTACATATCGAGCTTCATTGTACCAATCTTTTTTGTTGTGACTTTTAGACAACAGAACTCGAATAAATCGTTCACCTTTACCATTTCTTTTCATAGCCTTCTGCACTTTTTCAGATGTTTTGTTGAGCCGATTCACCATAGACTGTTGAGTCTTTTGAAAAGATTTTATGTTTTGTTTTTGCGATTTCTTAAGCCTTTGCTCAGCTTGAAATTCAAAATAATGTACCAATTTATCTCTTGCAGCTTGCGAATTTTCCATAATGAATATTTACCAGTAACTTTAAACAAGTAGTATAATCTTAAATGATAAATACAAAATAAAGTTTAAAAGTCGTTCTTTGCAAGTATGTAAATAATACCCCATTAGGGATGTTAATTTATATTTACTTTACTTTATAAATATAAATAAAATCTTTATATTATAAAATAAAGATAAGTAAATCCTTTATTTTTGACAAATAAAGAAAATATAAAGATACATGTAAGATTTTATCTACTGTTGAAAAAGAAACCAATCCGTGTCATAACAACACGGTATGTCAAGTAGAAGAAGTATATTCATTAAATACAGTTCGTTGATCGCAAAATCGAATGTGCAGAATAAGAATATTAAAAAATAACAATAAACTCACTACTTTATTTTATAACATATTTTTTTGAAAAGAGCTGTCTTTATCATTTAGCTGAATTCCAGCATTACAGACAGCCCCTCAAGTAAACTCATACCACCAACCCTTTTTTACTCACCCTTATTTTAATGAGAGTCTGATCAAACGGATTTGAGGTTTTGGTCGCGAAGAGTATTATACTTTGTTGATACAGTTTTGATCAATGTTCGCCCGACTGCCTGTTATTCGTTTCGATAGTTTAATAATTTTTTCTCTACAAGGATTTAAGCAAAAGCTACAAGCTCACAATTTTAGTTTATGGCTTTTCAAACTTCATCGCAGGAAAATATTAACTACACCTAATTAACTATTCAATTCGTATCTATCAGCATAGTACGTAGCGATACAATAAGACTAATTCATCCAAATATATTGAACATATACATCTAACTCGGATTGTTTCTTCACGATTACATACCATCTATTTCATATATGGGCGTGGCCAGCCGGACTACTATACCAATCTTATTTTTTTAATGCCTCTTCAAGTGTATATGAGAAAAGTGTGATCTTTTTACCACTTATAGTATACATATAATACTAGCGATTTATTATTATTGAAGCTCTATGTCTTATTGAAAACAAGAGTTGTGAAGTGTCTCTTTATAATCATATTATTAAAAATACTTCGTATGAGATGTTTTCACTTGCATCAATTTTACTATAAATTTAAAACAACATGAAGTATCTATAGGAAAATTTTATTAGAAAGTATTTAGTTAGAAAGTATTTAGTTAGAAAGTATAGCTAATATCTGATGTTCTTCGTTTACGAATGTGAGATTTAGTTCATTTCAGTTTACATTGAGCGGAAGCAACGAGTACAGTATTAGTAATTTTACGAAATTCATCAACAATTTCTTTGTAAATACGACCTAAAATAATATAAGATTCGTAAGCGTACAACATTAGATATTAGCGATACTCTCTAATAAAACTTTGCTGCTGAAACTTCATGTTGTTTTAAATTTTTAGTAAAACTGATGTAAGTGAAAACATCTCATACGAAGCAATTTTAATAATATGATTATAAAGAGACACTTCACAACTCTTGTTTTCAATAAGACATAGAGCTCCAATAATAATAAATTGATAGTATTATATGTATCCTATAAGTGCTAAAAAGATTGCACTTTTCTGATATACACTTGAAGAGACATTAAAAAAGCAAGAGTGGGGTACGAGTATGGCTGTAGTTTTGCTAGATTAGTATGGGCTAATAATTAATTTCTGTATATAATTACATATAAAAAAGTTAAATATATTTAGTACTCTCGTAGCATGGAACTATTGAAAAAGATTCATTTAGCGTAAATATTATTTACACGCACTTTGGGTCACCTACACGTTGTGCCATATCCAGCATTGGACCAGTGAACAATAGCATGTGTAACAATTTCTAGCTAATTAATAACTTTAAATCCATTTATTAGTGGGTATTACTGCATATGAGAGAAGCGAAGATAACGATATAGTGATGGGCCGAAACTCTTACGTTAGAAACGAAAGAGAAACGAAAGAACGAAAAACAAATTCTTGCGATTATGACGTAAGGAAGACGTAGTTTTTCTTTCCTTTCTGCACGAAATTATGGTATAACGTGTTACCAATGGCGAGCAAGATATATGCTATTCCGTATTTTCGTACAGGAAAGAAAGAAAATTACGTCTTACTTACGTCATAGTCGTAAAAAATTTTCTTTTCGTTCTTCCGTTTTTCGCGTTAGAGTTTCGGCCCATCACTATAAAGACAGAAGAGGAGGAGGAGAAAAGAAGAGAAAATAAAAACTTTATTTGAACACTTAAGGAGTGTGAGTCCACGAACGTCCGTCAATGGAAAGTCATAGAAAAATAGTTATACTTCTTTTCTAAGCATGATATCATATAGATTTTTATGAATATTGGGAAGTCTTACTCAAATACGCTTTAACTGTTATATTAACCTCATTTGAACAGTGCATGAAGTACTATGATGTCAATCATCAAAAGTCTTCATTTAATTGTCACATATTATTATAAAAATCTTCAAAATCAGATAGTATCAAGTCGAAGAAATTCATCTAAAATTAGTACTAAAAGAGTATCTAGTAGTCAGGACTAATCTGGTGTACAGAAGGATATGTTGATGACAAATGTTTTCCATAGTGTCATAATACGATCACAAGGTAAACCAAATATCAAATAGAGAAAGAAATCAATATTCATATAGAAACATCAATCTATTTGGTGGTGTCAAAAAGGTGCTTAGGATTAATAGCATATATCAAGTGCTTTAATACATTATTCTTGAAAATTTAAATAGGAGAAAAAACTAAAACAAACGACCAAATGAAGATTATACACGAGCTGATGAAGGTGAAAAAGTAAACTGTTCAATATGCTTATATGGAAGAAAAATCCTTGTTACTTTTTGCTTCGAAATTCTTTTTGTGAAAATTTACTTAGCTCTTTGAAGAAATGAAGCTTGTCTCATTCAAAAAAAGATACTGCTATAGACGCTTTACGGATACTAAGAGAAAGCTTCAACGAAATAGTGTTTTTCGACATTTTTCTTCATCGTTTTATTGAACTGGGTATTTAAGGGTGTAGGTGTCTGTAACTAGCTACTGTTTGTGCTCACTCGAATTCATTAAAACAAAGAATTTAGATCTGACCAACATGAAGGTCATACAATGTTTTCTACGATGCGATTTTCATAAAAGTGTAGGAGCAAAATCGAATCTAAATTTGAAATCTTTCAGTGGCATCATAAACAAATGATAGATAGAAGACTCACTTTAAAAAACGATCGAAGATATCATACAAGTTTCTTTCATTATTCGTCAATTAAGGACTCAGTAAATGGATAAAAAGAGTTCTTGATTTTTTGGCACGTCAAGTAGTTAATAACAACGTCTCCTTAAAAAGATCTATTGTGATGCTTGTCAGACTTGTGAGATCGACAACCTAAAATTCAGATTTTTCTTTTTCAAAACCAGAAAACAATCAGAATTTTTTTGAGCGAAATTAGAAATAATTCAGAAAAAGCATTTTTTGCAAACTATTGGCTAGTATGTTGATATTCTGATCACAAAAGCTTCACTGATATTTTTTTAACGAGCCTTACTTCATTTTCATAGATATCTTAGTGTAAAGAAACATAATTCAAACAATATATTGTTCATTTAATACAAAAGCGCAAAAGACACTTAGTGTCAAACTCTTTCACTAGACTCAAATTTCATTCACAAAAAATATTCAAAAAACAAACTAAATGTATATTATGTAGGTCAAGAAATTCTATGAAAGAAAAATATATTATATAATATTGATTCTATATTATTGTTCATATTTTGTATTTTTCGATTGATTTTGCTTTAACAAGTGTGTTAAAGTTAAAATATGTTTATAAAGTTGTTCACAAGAATAATTATTCTATTCATTCCTATTTCAGTTGAGCACCATTTTAGTAATGAGTTATACTCATATTTTACTTAACTAAGAAAACTGCAATATTAAAAAGTTCGGAAGAAAGTATCAAAGCAACAAAGTCAGAAAAAATCAGAACATCAGAAAGTATTCAGAAAAATTTTCAAAATTCAGAAACTTTAATTTTTTTCCAGAAAATTTGGCAGTCCTGGTGTTTTTTTTAAAGCCTGTTTTCTTTACTTAACGATTTGGTTTTTGTACCAGGATGTTAACCTCCATATAGCTTTAATTAACACCCATCATCGCTCTCCAAAGACGATAGTTGCAGGTTGTGTCCATTAGACTAATTCATCTTCAAATTGATTTTGAAGCTCCAAGACTTAGTACAAGCTCTGACATGTCTTGTTATCCCTTGTGACTGGAACCGTTGATTGCACCGTGAACAAATATACTTTTTATTAGCATTCTTCACTAATGTTTCTGCTACTTTTCGTAGTTTCACTCCGATTTATTCTTCTAGTCTTCTCTTGTTGGCTCGTTCTTTTGTGTTCATAAGTAATGTCTTTGATATTGTATTGTAGTGGATTTGTTTGTACATATCTGTTGATCGGTTCACGCTATTTATTTTTGTCTTGAGCATCATTTCTCCAATTCCTGAATCAAAACTTTTCAATATCTCCCATTACCTTTATTTCCTATCTTTTTCTAATTCCAACGTTTCAAGGTTGTTTACAATCAAAGAAGTATGAGAACATGACCTTCTTGACCACTGTAGGTTTTTTCGTTTCGTTTTCCATACGGTTGAAGTGACCGAACCATCTGAGACAATTGCGTCTCATAATACTCTTGATTGATGACTGGCCTGATAGTTTTAGGATTGTCTGGTTTGGTATTCAGTCTCCTAAATTTAGACCAAGTATAGTTTGTATACATTTCATGTGAAATGTGATGATTTTGTTCTCTTGTGCTATTGATAGGCATCAGGCTTCACTTGTGTACAAGAGCATAGGTAAAACACACGCTCTGAAAATGCAGAGTTTGACTGTAATGGACATCGTTTTTCTATACTAAACCACATGTCTTAACATATTAAATACCATTGTTGCTTTTGTTATTCACAATTCAATCTCTTCACCTAACTTTTGATCATTTGAAATTAGACAACCTAAGTACGTGAATGATTGAGTTGTTCCCATTTTGTGATTCCTAATAATTATATCAGTCTTGACATTATCAGCTAGCTGGTTCTTTATTATTTTCCCATGTCTATCTTCCTTAAATTGTACCAGTGACATCGTGCAGGTCTTTTCACATTCATAGTTAGACCGTATTCTTGTGTCATTTTTTCGAATACTCGAACAAATGCTTCAAGGTCATTCATGTCGTTACAGATAGCCACCAGATTATCGGCGTACATTATGGACATTACGCCAAATTTCTAATATCTCTCTTTGATACCGTGGTAGAAATCATTCTTTCCGTATGTTAATTGAACACCCGCTATCGCCGCTTCCGATAATATTTTTCTTATAATGAAATCAAATAAGATATTAAAAAGGACCGGAGAAGGAATAACAAATTTCATGACACCAGTTTCCATCTTGAAACTTTCAGATAGTTCACCATTAATTCTTACTCTTGCATGGGAATCTTTATACATCAATTTCAACAATCTGACAATTTTGTTTGTTAATCCATAATGCCGATATAATTTCTAGAGTAAATCTCTATTATCGAAATCATATACTTTTTGAGTATCGATGAAACACATTAACAAGGGTACGCTGTGTTTTCTAGATTTTTCCATCATCATTTTCACGATAAATAGTTGATCAATCGTTGATCGGTTTGATCGAAAATCCAATTGTTATTCTAAAAGCTGTTGATTAATCAGTCCTTGGATACGTTTGAGAATCACATGGGCGAATATCTCATTTACAACATTCAATAGGCAAATGCCACGATAGTTTTCGCAGACCGTTTTATCGCCTTTGTTCTTGAAAAGATGAATCAATATTGTCAATGGCCCGTTCTCAACTATTTGTTCATTTTCACATATATCGACGAATATTTGATGGAGCCATTTGAGAATTGATGTGCCACCTGCTTTCAATATATCAGTTGTAATTTCATCATTGCCAGGTGTCTTCTTAGATTTCATCTGTCTTAATCCTAGTTGTATTTCTTGCAACGTAGATGATTTTTATTGTCGTTGCTTTTCGATTGGTGAGATGCTTGATGTTGAGAGTCGGCTAATAATATTTGAATCAACAACACTGTTTACATTCAGCAACTCCTTGAAATATTCACGCCATCTTGCCAATTTATCACCGGAACGTAGAAGCATTGTACCATTTTTACCTTTGATTGGCATGTTTTCGACGTTTTGTTCACCACCTCTGAGCCTCCTAATCATTACATAGACTGTTGCTGGATCATGTTCGATAATTGCTACTTCAAATTCGCCACTGAATCTGTCCTAATATTCAACTTGGCGCTCATGGACCAAATGTTCCACAACTTTTCTTAATAATGTATACCTACTTATGTATTTCGTTTCCTCAGGTGTGGAACGATGGTTTCTGCCAGTTTAGAAATATTAAGGATTTCCTCTCTATGTTTTGCATGATATCGTCGGTCAACCATTCTTTCCTTTTTTTTGTAGGTGCTTTTTTCATACCTGTAAGTTTCACGGTGGCTTCTTTGACATACTTTACGAAGTCTAAATATTAGTCATTGATGTTTGATAGTGTTCCTTTTATTTTTGCATATGACTTTGCTATATCTTTCTGGTAGGCCTCTAAAATGCTATCATCTTCTAATTTTGAATGATCTAATCTTATTTCTTGTTGTTGAGCAATTTTGCTTCTTGATTTTAAGTAAAATTTGATTTAGGACCGCATCAAGTAATGGTTGTTTCCGATTCCACCTGGTGCTCTTCTATAGAATCTAACAGCTTCAATTGTTGATCGAAACTTCTTATTAATTAAAGTATGATCTAATGTGTACCAGATTTTCATTCCTGGATACCTCGAAGATGTTTGATGCGCACTTTTGTGTCTAAAAGATGTGTTTAATACAATAAGATTCTTTTATTGACAGAACTCTGCCAATATAGTTTCATTTTCGTTCTAAACATCGACTGTGTTAGATCCTATTGTTTTTGGGCATTATTTGATGTTGCTCTTGGTCTGTTCTTGCGTTGAAAAATTTCCCACGATGATACATACTTCACAATTTGGTAATTTATCAAAAACTGTCCGAAGGTGAAAGTGAAATTCCTCACTCTTGTCTGTCATATGTTTGTTTGATAAGTTCATTGAAGCATAGATTACAATTAAATTAACAGAAACTGGTTCACATTTTATTCTAATCCAAATTATACGTTCGTTCACTGCTTTTCATTCAGCGCCACTATCTTTCACGTTGCTGTTCAGTGTTGCCACCTTTTGAAGTCCAAAAAGCAGAAAATAGTTTATAAAAAGCAGAAAATGACAGAAATTTTATTACTGAAAAACAGAAAAAAAGCAGAAAGCATATTTTTTGTGATGTAAACGATTTTAAAACATTGTTCCAGTGTACTAATGAAGAATTTTCATATCAAATTTTGATCTCTCTTGTACAGAATCATGAAAAATAGTCAATCCATAAAGAAATAGGATTGTACAAGGTCAAGAAATACAACTACTTAATTGACAAATAGAATTATTAGATACATTTTCTATTGACTACATATTTGTCATCTGGTTAAGTAGCTTTTAATAAATCTTGATTATCTAATAAATATTTACACATCTTATTCATGATAAGGAAAACTTTAAACGTATTGTTAATTCAGGTGATATAAGTTTTCTTCTCATGCAGTCCTTTGATCATATAATAAATGTTTCAATTATGAGAATGCTGAGTCAGCATAAGCATTTCCACATGATAGAGAATAAAACAAATATATGAACTTTTTAAAATGTGGTGATTGAATGAGAGGAAAAATAAACACCCGTAACTGATCGGATCTGACAATATTGCTTACTGTTGAATTATCATCATTTAGAATAGAAGATAAACATCAATAACTATTAGGAATGTATTGAGAGTGAAGATTCTGTAAGAAAGATGAGAAGTTTTCTTTTGTCAGAATTGCCAAGATCCAATCAAATTTTTATTTAGAATTACTTAGCTTGATTTCATCTAGCTATGCATACAATCAACCAGACCGATAAGGAAGTAAAAGGTTTAATATCAGTCAATCTGTTTGATTGTACGCACAGCTAAATGAAATCAACTTCAGCAATTCTCCATAAGAATCTCGTCGAGTTTTGTGGATTTTTGCAACAGAGAAGTTGTTATCCTTATTAGGCACTATTCATTCTCAATACATCTCTAGTAAGTATGGACAAGAACTTTGTTATAATGATGAAAAAAACTTTTAAAAGCAAAAATCTTGATTAAAAATATAAATAATACAAAATTTTAAAAAAGCAGAAAAATGCTCAGAAAGCAGAAACGACAGAAAAAAAGCAGAAAAATCTTCAAAAAGCAGAATTTTTCTGCTAAAAGCAGAAGAGGTGGCAACTCTGCTGCTGTTGCTGTTTTGTTCGTAAAGATTCTGACGCCAAACGCTGATCTGGTCTTCTTGTCTTTGGGTAAGCCGAAATATATCGGATTATCATCACCAATTCATTTTGTTTCAGAGTCATAGACATTTGTTTCACAAAGTTCATAGATTTCTATTTTGTATTTCATCATCTGTTTCAGTAGAAGTTGTTGTTTAGAATAATGGACACATGAACAGGTCTTTCAGCAACCAAAATACAATGAATTTCGTGCGTTCACGCACTTTTGATCTGTCTTCTCATTAGTTACTGATTATTTATAGTCCCACATACAGGTGACTAGTCTGATTGTAATACAGCTGGCTACTGACAGCCCAGACTTGCCTATTGCCTCTGTTGAAACGGCTGCAGGCCCCTGTGAAAGTTCGAAAAACTTTCTTGGCAGACCACCTTCGTTCTTTGATCATCTTTTCCCTCTTTATCTTTATTATTATTATATTCTTGGTTGTTAGTTACGCTTGTGTTTTATTCTTTTCAAAATAAAGCATTTTAAATACAATAATTTGTTATCATGATTATATGTTACGATGACACAGGCAGGGAGACAGTTTATATCAGCTCTTTATTCTCTAATGAACTAAAATCATTACTACTGCTATGCATCTCAAAACGAGAGTCTCACAAGCATTTTAGATTTTTTATAGAAATCTAATTATAGGCTTAGGAAATGTGAAATAATTTATTTTTAAAAATCTCATGACACAAGTATGTTGAGTCACAAAAAGATAGGAGCTTTCCAGAAATGATCAAGATTGTCTTTATTGAATCAAGCGTGTGGCAGACATGAAGGAGTTCTCTGTCGTTCAAAAACTCAATGAATAATCTCATGTTGAATAGAAAGAAAATTTTCGGCATCAATCTCTACTTGAAAAAGGAATTATATACTTTAATCTGAAGAATAATTAGAAAAACAAAAATCGTTCAATTTGACTACTGAGCTAAGCCATTCCAGACAGACAAGGAAACGGGAAAAACGGTGTGTTAAACATCATGAGCTTTAACTGTTTAAACAGTGCGGTATGTTCCTGAAACCGTGTTTCAAGTGCTGAAAAACATTTAGTCATTTAACATGTTTTGCCCTTTTTATACAGTTTAAATTTAACACATTCGACGCGATGTAAGCCATAGGTGGCTCACAGCATATTTTGACGAGTAAAATAATAAAAAGCAGTTTTTTCTTTTTTTCCATCCAGTAACTGACCCATATACCACGCGTACCCTGCATTCATCATTGTCTGAATCATTTATTAATAGAGTAATTCTTCGCATGGAAACAATCAAGACAATAAAGTTTTTCACAACCAGAACAATATGTTTCGATTCTTTGTGCTACCATTGCACTAGCGTCTCTTGATTGTTGTTGTCTGATTTTCTCCTAGCAGTCAGCACAGAGTCTTTGGACATCACGCGCGGATCCTTCCTTTTTTTCGAGCTTGCGATCAGTTATTTGCACTTCGAATGACTTATTGATTGTTGTCTCGGATCAGGTTTCAGATTCTCAAATGGCGCACCAAGGAGTAAAGTTCACACAAGACCATTCGCGAAACTACAGAATGGATACTTCGCTTGCGGCATAGTTTTCCTTGTATATCAAATAGCTATTAACTATTATCTTCCCAAAAATCAACTCATATGCCACCTTTCGATACCATTGTATTGACCGTCTGAGACATGCATAGTATGCTGATAGCTGGTCAAATAAATCACTATCTTGTCTACCTTTGTTGCAATCTAGTACAATTTGTAGCTTCATAATGCGCTCATTTTGAATACTGGTTTTTCCAATGTCCACCACGGCTGCTGAATGCGGCGGTATTGTGGATATCATCAAAGCGTGTTTTTTGTCTTTCCACATTATCAAATTTATGCCATCTTTATTCTGGAATCCGTAAACTTCATCACGCCTGAGTTTTTTCTGAAGAACTTCGTTCCTCGACCCGGCACGATTACTTCCCAACATCCCAATAAGATAGCATCATATGTCAACAAACGTTCCGCAAGAGAAGTACTGGTAAAGAAGTTCTTATCTACTACGGCTCGATAACAACCCAGAAGACCATCCAATAAATTCATTGAGACTATTTGAGCGTGTCCAAGACTTGCCATAGGATCTTGCTCACTAGTATAGATCACATAATTCCAAGTGTATCCATTAGTAGCCGCTACCTTGTATATCTTTATGCCATATTTGTGCACTTTTCGAGGGATATATTGTTTGAACAAAAGTCTGCCTGGCCATGGTATCATTGTTTTGTCGATAGTAATAACTGAACCAGAAACGTATACAGACGAAAGTCTGGCTTTCAGTAAATCCAATAGCGATTTCCATTGAAGAATTTTTGACCGTCTGCTAATCTCATGGATTTGCAAGTATTGCTCCGCGTATCGATTAGTTTCGCGAACCATAAGGCCAATAATTTCGTCCCTGATGAAATGCCGATAGCAATCGATAGGATCAATTGTATTATCTTCTGAACCAGCAGTTACTTGTTCGACGAGTCTATGATTCTCCAGGAATTCTGCATTTGATTCGGATTCTATCTAATTCCGGACCTGTGAATCAACCTTATCATCAGTAGCTTCTTCGTCGAAACGTGTATATTCAAAGTGCATTCTATAAAAATCATCATCCAAAGAAGTCACTTCACAGAGTGAGCTAGCGTTCGCTTCTGTATCGGTTTCTTCAAACGACATGTGAACTATTTCATAATTTCAGTTGCTTTTATACACAAAGGTGAGAGAGAGAAATAAGAATACGAACGAAAAAGCTAGAAATTTTATTCCCTTATCTCGCGCATACTAGAGTGTGGATGTGAGAGAAGAAAAGGTATCCATCCACAAACCCAAATCTCACATCCACACCCGAACCCATCTAATGGCGGCTTATGCTATTAACGAGAAGCAATAGACATGAATCTATTATTATCAAATTTATTACTTTAATACATATATTTGAAACTATTGTATGCATATATTGTACAGTAACACCAGTGCTGTTCGCTATTTGATCTGTTGGATTTCTATTACGAGCATTTTTCGTTGCTCAATTAACTGTACTATGGTTGTTTCATCCATTTTTCGTTTACGACAGCTCATTCGAAAACGTTGATCTGTCCGATTACCATGACACTTTTTTTTCGTATTGATCGTGGTTGTTGTATAAGTTGGATATCATTTGTTGTATTTGTATTGTCAATTTTTATCTTTTGGAAAAGAATTGATCGATGAAAGGATAAGTTTATCTATCTGAAACAAAAAAAAACAGATTATTTAAGATCCAGTTAGATTCCTATTAAATTATAGTCTTATTAAAGTGCATGATAAAAGTTGAAAAACTATTAATGATCAGAGTTCGAATGAGGACAATGAAGTTTAAATTGATTTACACATTTGATACGTTCTTTCCTATTATCAGCACGTTGTTCAAGTATATTAAGCATGCCGGTAGTTAAGGGTTTTTCAATTGGTAAGAATTTTTGCTTTCGTTCTGTAAGTATTTTGTTTAATTGTTTATTACATAGTTTATCATATTTTGTTCATTTGAGTTTCAGCTGTTTTAACACAAGTAACGCTCGTCTGTGTGACTCGCTTGATCCTCAACTTAATATTTGACTGTTTTGGTATTATATATTGCTTTACAGTGAGTAAAAACTAATATCTAACATTTGAGCAAGGTTGCTTGTAAGTGTGGATATTTATATTAGCATCAGTCTCGTTGTGCTCAATACTATGCGTGTCCTTGTGGCACATTTTGTCATAAATTCATCCAGGCAAATCGACATCCACAAGGTAATACCCAACGGACGTCTATATGAGCCACGCTAAGGCAGCAGTATCAACACGCTCCGAGAAAAAAGACTATCTTTAATAAGCTGAGAGGATCATAATAGAAAACACATCCGCGACACTAGCGTGGAAATGCACCATGTACATTAAGAACTTTAAAAAAGGGTTTGCATAGTTACTAACACATCAACTGACAATGTCATTTGCTATAGCGTCGGATACCAAAATACAAGTTTAGCTAGGCTGCTAGATTAAAATAAATTATATTTTATTAGACCTGTAATCAGATTAAACCGCTTAAGTGACGCCCTTAAGCAAAGTAGCCATCGGATTACACAGTTAATATCAATACATCTGAATAAATTAAGACATTGGAAAGCACATAGACAAGAATACATAACAGCGGAAAAATTCATTTCATTTCATTCAAATCTACTTCGAATGGAGTGAAGCTGAATTATTTTCGTGATGTTTTCCGTCAAATTTTCTATTCAGATATTGTCCACATGCAGCACAACTGCTCTCACACTTCATTCGAAAATACTTCTTAGATTTTCTGCCAGTTCTAGTTCCGATTGAAATTGGCCAGATCTAGATCGTAGACAATTAATGGCGGCTAGCCGCTGCCACTCTTAATTCTATTTCGGCATAAGATCATCCTTTTTTATTTAAATCCTACCTGATTCTAGACTTTGCTTAGTTCGAAAAATCATTAGATTTCTAACACGGAAATGCTCGATGAGAAATTCTAAAGCCAAAACTTTGTTGTGAACTATTCCTTAAATCCTTAATTTCATTCTCTAGCTAGCCAAGCAGAGATTTATTGAAATTCATCATTAAGAGAATCTTAGTGTAGTATTCTCCAAAAGCAATCTAGTCTGTATATAGATAATTTCTGAAGCTAATCTACAATGAACATATAATAGGAGCGACTAGTTGTTTGTCAGAACCCGTTTGGGACGCCACTCATGATTAGTCGCTCCATTATTTAAATGCATTTAAGCAATAGATGGTTATTCTCTATTAAACATAAAGATGTGACCTCATTTTCATATACCTGATTATATTATCTTCTTCAAGTCATAGTGGTGGGAAATTTCATGAATCAGAACTTTTGCTCAGAAAAATACGAATAATGGAATAGTAAGTCCAAAAAGTTGCAATACAAGTAAGCTTAGATACTGATAATGTCGAATCGACTAAACCTTGAGTTTGGATATCAGTGGTACTTTTGAGGACTGGTATACGGTCTGAATATAGGTATGTGGGTGGGTATGTTAATCTTGTTCTGTCTCACACCCGCACCCTGAAAAGATTTCATATTTATTTTCCGTTACTGAGATTATTGAGTCTGTAATCACCATAACATCTCCGAATATGTTACATTCTCAATGACTGCCACATCACAAACTTATTTTATTTCATACTACTCGATGTTCAGTGCAGCAAAAAATCATTGTTTTCCTAGAAAACTTCTCTCTGACTGTAACAGTGTAGCCCGAACATTTTCAGAAATCGACTAAAGATTTGGATTTCCGACCCTTGATTTACTTTTGCTAACTTTTATGAAACATAGTTATTTTCTCGAAAAATCCTATTATTGCCCGTAAAAACAGAACTGAAGATGTTGAAAAATTGATGAGAGATTCGGATTCTCCCATCCGGATCATGTTCGGTAAAACCTTATAAAAAATATTATTTTTTTCTAAAAACTCTTTGCTTGACCGAAAAAATCTCGTTCAACAT
>CAJNOP010000899.1:56052-76394 GCA_905250075.1 Rotaria sp. Silwood1 | reverse complement strand
CCCCACACCCACACCCACACCCACACCCGCACCTCCGCTTTTGCTCGCCCATGAAAATGAGGATGATGCTCACTTTTGAACTTTATAATCCGATTTTGCGGAAAAGTAAAAAGAGTCATTCAGATCGTCACAAAAATCAGCTGTCTTTTCTCACCCACAAAAATAAGCATGATGCTCACTTTTGATCTTAATAACTTGATTTTGTCCCAAAGTTGAAAGAATCATTGAGACCGTCACAAAATCAGCTCTCTTTTGCTCACCCATAAAAATCAGGATGATGCTCACTTTTGATCTTTGTAACCCGATTTTGTGGGAAAGTTAAAACAATAGCTGAGATCGTCGCAAAATCACCTCTCTTTTGCTCACCCATCAAAATGAGCATGATGCTCACTTTTGATCTTTGTAACTCGATTTGGCGGCAAAGTTAAAAGGATCATTGAGATCGTGACAAAATCAGCTCTCTTTGGCTTGTTCATAAACATGAGCATGATGCTCACTTTTGCTTTTTTTAACCCGATTTTGTGGCAAAGTTGAAAGAATCAGTGAGATCGTCACACGATCAGCTCTCTTTTGCTCACCCGTAAAAATGAGGATGATGCTCACTTTTGAACTTTTTAACCCGATTTTGCGGGAAAGTAAAAAGAATCATTCAGATCGTCACAAAATCAGCTGTCTTTTGCTCACCCACAAAAATAAGCATGATGCTCACTTTTGATCTTAATAACTTGATTTTGTGCCAAAGTTGGAAGAATTATTGAGATCGTCACAAAATCAGCTCTCTTTTTCTCACCCATAAAAATGAGCATGATGCTCACTTTTGATGTTTGTGACACGATTTTGTGGGAAAGTTAAAACAATAGCTGAGATCGTCGCAAAATCACCTCTCTTTTGCTCACCCATAAAAATGAGCATGATGCTCACTTTTGATCTTTGTAACCCGATTTGGTGGCAAAGTTAAAAGAAGCATTGGGGTCGTCACGAAATCAGCTCTCTTTTGCTCACCCATAAAAATGAGCATGATGCTCACTTTTGAACTTTATAACCCGATCTTGCGGGAAAGTAAAAAGAATCATTCAGATCGTCACAAAATCAGCTGTCTTTTGCTCACCCACAAAAATAAGCATGATGCTCACGTTTCATCTTTATAACTTGATTTTGTGGGAAAGTTAAAAGAATTATTGACATCGTCACAAAATCAACTCTCGTTTGCGCACCCGTCAAAATGAGCATGATGCTCACTTTTGATCTTTGTAACCCGATTTGGTGGCAAAGTTAAAAGAAGCATTGGGATCGTCACGAAATCAGCTATTTGTTGTTCACCCATAAAAAGGAGCATGATGCTCACTTTTTGATCTTTGTAACCCGATTTTATGGCAAAGTTAAGAGAATCATTGAGATCGTCACAAAGTCAGCTCTCTTTTGCTCACCCATGAAAATGAGGGTGATGCTGACTTTTGATTTTATTCAACCGATTTTGTGGGAAAAGTAAAAGAATCACTGAGATCGTCACAAAATCAGCTATCTGTTGCTCACCCATAAAAAGGAGCATGATGCTCACTTTTGGTCTTTATTACCCGATTTTGAGGAAAATTTAAAAGAATCATTGAGATCGTCATAAAATCACCTCTCTTTTGCTCACCCATCAAAATGAGCATGATGCTCACTTTTGATCTTTGTAACCCGATTTTATGGCAAAGTTAAAAGAATCATTGAGATGGTCACAAAGTCAGCTCTCTTTTGCTCACCCATGAAAATGAGGGTGATGCTGACTTTTGATTTTATTCAACCGATTTTGTGGGAAAAGTAAAAGAAGCATTGAGATCGTCACAAAATCAGCTCTCTTTTGCTCACACATGAAAATGAGCATGGAGGAGGCTTTCAGTTTTCGTTTCTGCGGATTTTATGGGGATTTAGTTGATATTTTTGCAGTGTATGGTTGGTAATGTGACTAAGTATTCGCGCTTATATGGGTGATGTTTGGTTATGATACATTTGGATGTTTTTGCGTTCTTTCGGCATGTTGAGAGAGATGTGTTTTTGTGGGAATTTCGCTCGTTTGACTGTGCTGCAAGCGATTTCATGCTTTGTCTTTTTTTCGGTATCGAGAGTATCGCTTTTGTCTGCGTTCAGTGTAGGATTCCTGATGGCTGGCATAATGAAATTATTCCGTCGTCTAATGTTGTTTTTTGGTGTTGTGAACAGTGTGGGTGGTATCTGGGTGGTTCTTGCTGGTTTTGGTATGTTCCGGTGTTGGGGATAGGACGGATTTTACCGGATATTATTGCCTTATGGGTCGACGCAAGCTGAAGAGTTCCGAGGATTTCCTGCCATGGAGTTTGTATGGTTCCTATCGGATGCGACCGATTCCACTTGTCGGATCCGCTGGTTTCTGTTTGCTAGAATGGGGTCGGAAACCCTGTAATCCGGTCGACGTTTTTGATCGGATAATTGTGGAAGTTATCGGATTTTACCGGACGGCATCCGATCGGTTCCGATTTGCGAATTTAACCGGATTTAAAAGCGTTCCGGCAAGATCCGATCCCCCATGTTTCTCATGGGTAGGCGACTGGGCTAGACAAATATAATTTATTTCAATTTTTTCTTCACCCTCATATGAACGGATCATGATGTTTTCGAATTATGTCAAAGGCGACTTTGCACTAGTCTCTGGTTGGCTTCAACCAGACTATGTTTCGTCCTTACAATGAATGAAAAAACCCTTGCTGAAATATGATTACTCGTCAACTTTTTCTATTGATAAATCGAATTCGAACCATCTGTTTCTCTCCTGTTGTAAGGACGAATACGTACTGTTGTTCAGACCGTATGGGACCGAACTTCGGATAAAATCCCATTGGCCCGCACAACAGTATGTTTCATCCTTACAATAGGAGAGAAACATGCCACTCGAATTTGATTTATCAATAGAAAAAGTTCACGACCAATCATATTTCAGCATGGGTTTTTTTATCCATTGTAAGGACGAAACAGTCTTCTTGGAGCCAATCAGAGGTTAATACGAAGTCGTCTTTTATGTAGCCCGAAAAAAACTTGGTTCGTTCATATAAGGGTAAAGAAAAATTTTAAATACATTATATTTGGCTAGCGCAGTTACTGTAACTCAATTTTAGGTTCAGTTAAATAACCCAGTCCTAACTTAAAAATAGTGAATCAAACTCTCTAAACAATGTTATTTTTCTAAAACTGTCTTTCGTTCCAGTAAATCGTAAAGTTTTCGTTCCTTCGCATTATTACTTGGTTACTGCCTATTTGTGTTATCAGGTAACGGGTAACTCCAAATTCACTTCCTATTCGAGATAGGGGTAAAAGCACTGAGGCTCATGAGCGTGAGTTGCACAGCCCTATTTAATAGTCATCATTCTGTGATATTTTCGAAAATTAATGTTGATTTATCCCTTTTCGTGGGACATATAATGGTGTTCCATGAAACTAAAACTAATTTCCACACATCTCTGAAAATTATCGTTGATTTTCCGAACCATTCACAAATCTAATATATCTAATATATAAAGAAGAAAGTTTGTTTGTTTGTTTGTTCTTTATGCATTTGGCCCCTGTAAGAGCGAGTGCAACTAAACTTTGCATGGGATACCCTTACGTCCAGGGAACGGTCAACGACTACTTTTTACCAAAAAAAATCGATTCTCCGCCCGCAAAAGGCCGGACTATGTATCTGACCAATGAGATTGAAGCATTCGGTAGTATAGAAGAGCTACTTAACAGAATTTTGGAATCAAACAGAAGACAAGTCACCATAGGTTTTCGAGGGCCATGAGGGCGAATGTGGGGTCCATTTGCCTGCAACCCTATTGGTTGACTGAAAACCAATAGCAATCCAGCCGCTAAGAACCCAACTAATGAAAATTGCGTTTTCGCGAAAACAGGCTGGTAGGGGTTTTCAGATGCAGCGAGTTCGAATCCAAGGTCAATTCAGCTCGAAATCCTATTGGTTGACTTGGAACCAACAGGAATTAAGCTGCTAAGAAACCAGCTAATGTAAATTGGGTTTTCGCTAAAGCAGTCCTCTAACGGTTTCTACACGTGGTGAGTTCGAATCCAATGTTCATTCGCCTCGAAATTCTTCGGGTTAGCCGGAAATCAACAGAAATCGAATTTTCTGAGAACGAACCACTAGAAATCGAGTTTTTGGGAAAAGAAACCTCACTGGATGGTCGGGAAAATGGCATTAGGAATCTTAAGTCTATTGATCTCGAAATTCTATTAGGCCGGCCGTGATCCTACTAGGCGATCTGTGTCAACTACGAATCGAGTTTTGAGGAAGCTGGTCTTCGGAAGATTGTCTGAGGGCAGGATTTCAAATAAACAGTTTTCAGGTTCAAAAGTCTGTGTGCCAATCATTAGCTCAAGGAAATAGACTTCTTACGTTGCTGAAAAAGGTCTCTGTCGCACAAAAACTTGTCTGTATGTCTGTCTTTGTAAGAAACCAGAATTCAGCGTGGCTCGAGCAGTACAAAGTACGATTTACCGTCCTAATTCACTCGATTAATAGGGATTGTGAAAGTGAGGTTCTAGACCAGTTTGAATTGTTGTTGTGCTTTGTTTCAATCAAAGAGTATTTATTTTGTTAGGCTGTCTACAAACAGGTTTCCTAGCGGGGCTTCCCACTGGTCAGGATTTTCCACATGTTGTCGAGCCCAATGCGTACTTTTCATGCATATATTAAGATTGAACTTTCTCGAGCAACGCCGGGTACTTCAGCTAGTAATTTTATGAAGTAAGATTCCCATTTTACTAAACGGATAATCAAGTATTTTCTGTAGCTTGTAAAGTCATTAGGCGATTAATAATAATTTTAAAATATTCGAACTTTTGCAAACTCGACTTTCAAGAAAGTAAAATTTTTTTAAAATTTACTCTGTATTAGTTTCAGCCAATTTAACATATATGGATGACACTAGCCTTCGTATCAGTGTAATAGGCCTAGGAAAACTAGGCAGTCCAATGATTGCTGTTTTCGCATCTAAAGGTTATCATGTAATTGGTTTGGATGTAAACAAAGAATTTGTCGATGCGTTGGAAAGAGGAGAAGCTCCGGTATCTGAACCACAATTACAGGAACTGATTATCCAGTACAAAGCTAACATTGAGGTTACAATTTGTTATGAAAAAGCTATTAGTGAAACAGATATGACCATGATTATTGTTCCAACACCATCAGATCCAAAGACCGGATCTTTTAGCAATGATTACGTGCTTTCGGCTATTAAAGCAATCGGAGAAGTTATTAAGTCGTGTAATAAATATCATCAAGTAGTTGTTACATCAACTGTGATGCCTGGTTCAATGGATGGAATTATCCGTGATACTCTGGAATCATCATCTGGCCGAAAAGTTGGATGTCAAGATAATGAAATCGGCTTGGCATACAATCCAGAGTTCATCGCATTAGGACAGGTTATTAGAGATATGTTGAATCCAGATTTTATCCTTATTGGTGAAAGTGATAAACGTATTGGAGATGCTTTGGAAGCATTATATTTAAAAACCGTTGCTAAACGACCATTGCCGTTTCACAGAATGAACTTTGTCAATGCGGAAGTAACTAAAATTTCTATCAATACATATGTGACAACTAAAATAACTTATGCGAATATGCTCAGTGAATTATGTGAAAATCTACCAGGCGCTGATGCTGACATTGTTAGTGCTGCCGTTGGCTCTGATTCCCGAGTTGGAAACAAATATTTAAAAGGTGCCTTAGCATATGGAGGACCGTGTTTTCCAAGAGATAATCGTGCGTTTGCTGCCTTAGCAAAATCTGTGTTCGCTAATGCATTATTAGCTGAAGCAACTGATCAGTTAAATAATTATCAAATCGAAAGACTACTAAGAATATGTGAACAGATAGCAGAATTTAGTTTTGGTGATGTTCCACAAATAAAACTGAAAGTTGGTATATTGGGATTATCTTACAAACCTGATACTCCTGTTGTTGAGTGTTCAGTTGCTTGTGCATTAGCCAATAAGCTTATTTGTAACTTTGATGTTTTTGCATATGATTCATTGGCTATGCCATCAGCTACTCAAATATGTGACAAGCGTGTACAAATGGTTAATTCTGTTGATAAACTTCTTTATGAACAGAACATTGATATTTTGATTATTGCCACTGCTTCGAATAGCTGGAAAAGTATAAAGTTCCATCGTACAGAGAAAAAAACTTTGTATGTAGTTGATTGTTGGCGACTATTGAACAAAGAAGATGTTGAGAAAAACAATCTATCTATTCGCATTATATTATTAGGAAATGGCAATTCAAAAATGGAGCTGAAACAATTGAAACGATTAGATAAAAAGTGTACAATGGAAATAATTGGGCATCATATTAATGGCAGTTGTCAGCGTCGTATATTGGTAGCTGGTGGAGCTGGCTTTATTGGTAGTCATTTAGCTCGTCGCTTGCTAGAAGATGGTCATTATGTTATTTGTGCTGATTGGAAAAAAAATGAATATTTCCAGGAAGATGAGTTCTGTAACGAATTTTTACATATGGATTTGCGTGCATTCGATAATTGTTTGTTGGCAACTAAAAGATGCGAGTGGGTCTTCAATTTAGCTGCTGACATGGGAGGAATGGGATATATTCAATCTAATAATTCAGTAATTTTATTTAATAATACAATGATCTCATTCAATATGATAGAAGCTGCCAGACAGAATGGTGTTCAGAGATATTTTTATGCTTCATCTGCATGTGTTTATCCTGAACATATTCAAACCAAAGAAAACGTTGCGGCGCTCCGAGAAGAACAAGCCTGGCCCGCAAAACCACAAGATTCATATGGTTTAGAAAAATTGGTATCAGAAGAAATGGCAATACATTATTCAAAGGATTTCGAAATTATGCAAACGAGAATTGTGCGGTTTCACAATATTTATGGACCACAAGGTTTGTGGAAAGGAGGTAGAGAGAAGGCTCCGGCAGCATTATGTCGAAAAGTATTAGTGGCACATGAAGGAGAAAACCACGGTGTAGTTACCATATGGGGGGACGGAAAACAAACACGATCATTTTGTTATATTGATGATTGCATCGATGGGATAATGCGTCTGATGCAATCAGACTACACTCTACCGCTTAATATTGGTTCAGACGAAATGGTTTCTATGAATGATATGATAGGCTTAATTTGTAGAATCGAAAACGTTGATGTTACGCTCAAACATATTCCAGGACCGGAGGGTGTCAGAGGAAGCAATTCTGACAATACCCTAATTAAAAAAGTGTTGAAGTGGGCACCTTCAACCTCACTAAGTGAAGGACTAAAACGTACATACAACTTCATAAAAAATGAATTACAAAGAGAGAAAAAAAATGGAATCGATATTTTGATATATGCTTTGTCAAAAATTATTCCACAAACGACAGAAACACTGGAAACTATTGGCCACATGAAACCCAGTAACAAAATTTGCATGTAAACTTACTCAATTGTAGTGTAAACCCATATCAAATTTCATTCTATGATTAAAACGCCACTCCCACAATACTGATAATCACAATGGTTTGATGGACTGACCGAGTATAGAACGATTATCTCGTCTTTTGTGATCATCACCGAAACAAAGAAAAAATATGATAAAGTTGTTTTGTATGTTTGATTGATTACAAAATTGAAAGATTTATTACTTCTAGGTATACATATGCTAATTTATGGCAGTTTTATTTACTATATTTAAGTAATGAGATTGAGTACTGAGGCTAATATTTTTTCAAATGATATTATAAATTATGCTTACTTTTCACAAAAAACTGCCACAGATAAGCAAGTAATAGAAACAAGGTGTATCAACTCAAACACTCTAGTTCTGTTGCAAAAAAAGTGATTTGTATGTCACTCATGACTCGAGTTCTATACGTTGCGAAGCAGTCCTTTCTTAAAGCTAGTATTTATTTGAGCAATAAAAATATCGGAATGACCAATAATTAAATATGATTTAGCAATAATTCTCAAGCAATAAAAAAAAAGAAAAACCACACTATTTTCAGTTATAATTGAAAATAAAAAAAAGAAACACGAAAAAATAGTATATTATTGTATCAATGAACCCTTTTTTGTTTTAGATGGTCTGCCTCTTCTGGGTGTGGCTATGGGTGGGTGTGAGTGTCGATCTACTTATGGCTGTGGACTGTTTGGGTGAAGGGCGACTGTGCGTGTATGGGTCACAATTTTGTCTTCATCCAAACCCATCCACACCCACATCCCAATCTGAAGGTCTAAGGTTGGAAGATGTGATTTTCAGATCAGATAATTTTCAAAATAGTTCTTAACCAATTCCATTAGATAAGAAACTAGAAAATGAAATTTGTTTTTTTTTATTTTATCTTTTCTTAGAAATCAATCATGAAACGCTTGTTGATGATCGAGCATTGATTTTTGTGGCATTTGTGTAAGATGATGAGGTGTAGCTAATGATGGTTGTCGATCAGGAATAATTCCACTATTATTATTTTGATTGATATTATCAGATGGTGATTGGTGACGAGTATCACACAAAGTTTTCTCTTCATGTTTTATTAATTGCTCAATTGTGCGTCGTTTCAAGTTTCGAATATGAAATGCAATCTGAATGAAAAATTAATTAAAAAAAAATGGAGGGAATTCGTTATGAAGGAATTTATATCCGGATATGATCGAATTACAAAGTCTATAGTTTGGTATTTTTTAAAGAAGGAACACATGTTCTAGTGACTCTTTTCCTACAAAGAAAGTTTTATTCAATAACTTACATGTAGAAGGCGATCAATCGATATTGGAATTAGTCGACAAAAGTCAGCGATGTTTTGAATATTTCCATCGAATTCATGTTTTATTTCTAGATTAAAAAACATCATATTAAATAATTAAACTGAATATGACACTTATATCTCTTTCTATTCCTTTTCATAAAGTTGAAAATAAGAAAAAAGCTGTCATTAATATCAATGTATTTTCTGCAATATTACAATGTTACGATTATGATTAAAGTAAAGTGTACTTTAAAAAAATAAGCTTATATTTAGGAAACTTAAATTAGGGAAAAAATGATTGTGAATATCTATATAAAGCATTGCATAGATGAGATCCTGTAAAATGAGATGGAAAGGCAGAGAGACAAAGTTTTTTTTTCGAAATATACCTTTTGTAAATAAATAAACAAGTGTCAAACTAATTCGAAATAAAACTTTTGGACCTTCAAGAAGGAAACAATCCATGATTTTGACCTAAATTCAAATGAAAAAGTACAATCTTTAATATAGAAACGATAATTAATACGAGATAAGAAAAAGGTAAATAACGAAATATCCACCAAAGCCATTCTTGATAAAACACTTTTGCACTTTTGTAACGTAAATCAATAATATCAGCTGATGATTTCTAAATAATAGAAAGATAATTTATTTTTATTGAATTTTATTCAATTCAACATACATAGTAGTGTTTTAGTAATTTTCTAAAAACATTAGTATAAGCTTCCCATTGTAAATGTGTTTCACCACAGAACCAATTTTTGATCAATAAACGATTAAGTAAATAGAAAACTTCATATTCATTATGATAATGTAAAAGTAACGCTGAAAATGGTTCTAATGTTGGACAATACGTTACGTCTGGATGATGTGAAGCAAATGTTAAAAGAATACGATGTAAAAGAGATTGACCTGTTGCTTCAGTTAAATAATAGAAACATAAATTAGTCGTATCAACAAAATTTGGCCATTATGTTTTGATGATAAAGAGTTTAAATTATTATCAATAATCATAGATGTTGTTGTTAATGCTGTTTGTGATGTACAAGCTGCATGATGATTTTGGTTTGATGAGCTAATTCGGTTTAATGTTAAGATATTTATCCATAATTGTCGACGTATATGATGATCGATAGGCCATATTATGGAACGTAAAAAATATTTAAGACGATTAAAATCATCATCCGTTACCGAATGTGATGTTATACTAAGAGATGAATCATTTGAACTCGAAAAATTACTATTTCGATTATTTAAAAATAGGAGATTAACAAAGTCTCTTTGTCGATGGTGTCTTTGAATATTTCGTTGTTGTTGTTCAAATGATAATTGCTTTTGAATTTGAACTAATGTAGTATCAGCAATGACATCACTATTGAATGGATGACTATTGTCATTGGCCATAGAAACATCTAGTTTGCTTCAAATGAACCCAAATAAGGCAAGAAGGAAAGATATTTGAAGACTAGAACAATTGATGAACATGTCATTCCAATTTTCTTTTCTTTTCCTTCATCATTCCTTTTTATTACTCCATTTTTGCTTACTAGATAAATGTGACAAAGACTCAATGTCTCTTTTGTTCTCTAGTTTTTTTCATCGCCAGTCAAGTAATGAAGTAAACAAAAATGATCGACTGACATAAAAGAACAACAAGGGAACAGTGTAGAAAATAACTTCTTTCATAACGTATATCATATAGATGAGCTTTCAATAATTTTTCTTTTTACACTCGTTTGTCTACATGTCATCTAACTCTTATATGTTACTGTGTATCAGATGAATCAATTCATTCATATATATGCCATTGATGACATTATCTAGCAATCTTTATGTGCGTGTATGTCATTTTACATCGGAACCAACATTTCAAAGACAAGAGTAATATTAAGTTATTTCTAATGTTAAACAAGAGAGAAAAATATTAAAAATAAACAACAATGAGAGAGAAAGATAAAGATATAGAAAAAATATAATATATATACATCTCAGGAAACTCATAGCGACAAGCAGATTGAGAACAAGGATGTAATTATTACTGTTCTGCTTCTGCTACTTCCCTGCAAATTTCCATGACATAATAATTGACAGAAAGAATCCTCACTTTCTCTCGTGACTTAAATTATATGAAGAAAGAATCAATTTAATAAGACAGGCACAATCATTATGACAATTCCATAAGGTGACTTGCCACAGATTGTCTGTGAACAAATCTATGATGTTGTCCATAAAGAAAAAAAATATTAATTATAATTTCTCTAGAAAAAGCCAACAAAACATGGCTTTGTAGTTATAATAATTCATATATTGATTACATTTTTGAATTACATACGTATATACATATATTAATGACTAATGATCAATAAAAAGTAACTTATAATATGTTCACTAGATAACGGAGTATTTTCTTCATGAAAAGTATATTTTTCTACTAAAAAAGCCCTTGGTTTGTAAAAAAAATTATTTTCCTGATTGATGAATCTTTTTCTTCTATAAAAATTAGTCTCTCAAAAGATTAATTTGTCCTATCTTCAATGAAGATGATTTTGAAAGAGTTGTAAAGACGTAGTATTAGTTGATAGAAAACTTTATTCTCGCGAAAATAATCTACTTTAAGTGACACAAGCAGAAGAGAATTATTGTTCTACACCAGAAAATTGGAAATTTTCTAGGAGACACGTTCGATCTTCGCAATCAATTGATCGTTGCTTATAAATCATTCGAATAGACAAGCTCTTAGAATCCAATACCCATCCCTGGTATCATGGGCGGCGCAGAGTTTTTGGATACGCTGAATCTCAGTTTCGGAGCATGGGATCCAGATGAAATTTATGGAGGGTGATATTGAGCCTAAATGCTGAGTTTTATTCAAAACATTTTTGCGATCAAAGCTTGCGAAAAAATTTTTAAAAATCTTATTGCTACCCCTAAAAATTTTTTTGCTTTTTTGTAGTATTCCATTTTTTTAAATTCAATCGTAATCTACATCGAATTTCATCGATAGATTTCAAATTTCACCTAAAAATATGCATTCGTTCAGAAGTTATGACATTTTGAATCTTTGAGAGATGGCTCGACAATTTTCTCAAAAATTCAAAATGTTATAACTCCTAAACGGATGCATATTTTCAGGTGAAATTTGAAATCTGTTGATGAAATTCGATGTAGATTACGATTGAATTTAAAAAAATGGAATACTACAAAAAAGCAAAAAAATTTTTAGGGGTAGCAATAAGATTTTTAAAAATTTTTTCGCAAAGTTCGATCGCAAAAATTTTTTGAATAAAACTCAGTATTTACGCTCAATATCACCCTCCATGAGTTTCATCTGGGTCCCATGCTCTGAAACGGAGATACAACATATCCAAAAAATCCTGCGCCGCCCATGCCTGGTATATATATTGTCAATTATTCAATAATTAACAAATTATTTAAATTCCTTGAAAAATTCCTGGTTCTTTTCAATGAAATCGTATAGTCTATTTAGTCGATCAACTTTTATAAGAATTCCTTTAGTTTCTTTGTTGTTTGCAGTCTAGTGTACATAAAAATTAGTTCTACATGATTCGAAAGTCTCCTTCCAGTAATACAGAACGTTGAAAAACAAAAATTTGATCATTAATTCTCAATAAAGAAAAGAGCATTATTTTTTTAAAATGATAATGTGATCGAAATCACGTATCATCAAAATGACTTCCTCTGTAGAGAGCTCGCAGACATTTATTCATCACTGTTCATTTATTCAATGGCAAATATGTAGCACTTGATCGGTATGTTTATCATTTCTAATTATTATGTTGTAGACTAAAGACATTTGTATTTTTAGAATCTAATTTCTGGATATATCGATTAATTTATTTTAAAAAACGAAAGAATAATAAAATACGATGATCTTTAGATGGCAGAAATAACTTCACAATCATGATCATTAAGATTTTAGTTTGTAGTTAATATTTATCTGACAAATGTTTCTCGTTGACTGATAGTTCTTTTGTTCACCATCATTAAGAATTTTTCTTTTAATCTCTTACTTGTCATCAGACTATGCCATAATTTGATTCCATTATTATGAAAAAATTACAGTCGTTAATTAATGTCATACTCGTACATTAACTTCATAAGGGCAATATTGGCGTTTTATGGCAATATGAAATTATGTTATTCGAGTAAAATTTGTAAGAAAGCATTTTTATTCAGCATGTCAATCTGTAACTAGAATGACCAATATAGTAAAAAGAACAATTTGAGAGTATAAAAGCAAAAGACAGAAAGTAATAAAAAATAGATTTTTTTGACCAATCTTAGTAGTTGACAATCGATCAAATAACGTTAACTTGTGATACTTCCGATTTTGTTAAGATTTTACTATATAGATCGATGAATGAAGTATAGCTAATATGTGTTATCAAAAAAAAAAGAAAAACATCTGACTTCCATTGACAGAGTGAAGTAACGTACACTCGTCGTGCTATTTCTATACATTACCTGTTCTATCAATCGAGAGATGGTGGACATATAAGCATTTACTCTTCCTATTGTTTTGATCAGCATCGAAAACATGAACAAAGTAACTATATATGCATTACATAGACTGTAATGAGCTATCAAGTAGTCTGAAAAGAATTCATATATCTTATATTTTGTTGCCAAGCTACTACAAATTTAGGGTTCTTTTGTACCACAATACTACGACCTCACTCAGAAACAGCAGAAAAATTTTATTTTCAATCTCAACTTGAAAGCAAAAGTTTCAGATATTTTAATTATTTCAATTTTAATATACGGTCATGGTAAAAACGTCTTTACAGTAATGAAGCGGTCTGCAACTTATGCTTTTACTTTGAAATTCAAAACCAAGGTGTCCTGGTATTCTTGAGACAGACCACACCATTGAGATAAAAAAATATTCTAACGATATAATAGCTGAGCAGCAATACAGTAGAGACACGAATCGCTTTTAAAAGATTGACACCTGGAAGCGTTTCTTCATTTCATTATAATAAAGAGTTACATCATTTGTAGTATTTCAAAGAAGTTGAATTGCCTTTTAATCATTAAGAAGTTCAGATTCCTATTATTGAATAAAATATGAAAAATTGATTTCAATACCTGTCTATGCTGAGTAAATGGCACTGAATCATTTAGATCTGAATCAGGAACAAGAGTTTTTTTATTAAGGTACATCAGCCAGCAAAATATTGAGTGTTATAAAAGTATTTTGGCAGAGAAACCATAATAAGGACGATCACCTTAATAATTTGAATTCTAAATGTCAACATATCGAATAAGAGAAAAACTTACTGATATCAAACTAACTATGATAAAAGGTATCTTTTGTAATCAAATACATCTCTTTTAAAACCAAAATGAAATTTTATTTTGAAAATATTATTCAAGAAGAAAAAATGTCGTGAGTGTATTCTATACTTTATTTTTTTTTGTGAAATACATTAAAACAACTGTTTAAAGTATTAAAAGAAAGTATCATAATCATCAATATATGAGCTTAATAAACAAAAGTATTGAGTGTCTTCAATGTTGAGCAACGAACAAAAGACAGAAGAAAAATCCTTGAGACAAACGCACAGTGCATATCACAAGACAGTAGCAAAAAAAATAATGAAGTAATATAAATACATATCCATTCCTTTTTTAATATAATCTATTATTTTCGTCTGAGTATTGGGTTCGTCAAACATATTTATTTTTCTACCGGTGCCGAACAGGTTCAATTTATTTTCGCTAGACAGATCAGAAGATATAAGTTTACAGATTGTTTATATAAACACAATAAGCTGAAAGTAGTTTCTCTAGCGCTCAATTGATCACAAAAAAATGAAACCTTCTTAAATCGATTGATTAATGCTGAGCGAAACTCTTGTTCTTCAAATAACACATTTACTTTTATAAATAGAAGGAAATGTATGTAGACGCTTGATACATAGATTTTACAGATCAATATCATACATATTAATCAATGGTAGTTGTATAATACCACAATCAGGTGAATTATTAGAATATATCATAATTGTACGTATAAGAATAAGTCCCATTATAAGTAAACATTATTTAGAGTTCTCTTGAGATACTAATAGAATTCATCAGCATACAGTAGTATGAATGCCAATGTCAAAAACTTGATAGACGAGAAGAAAAAAATAAAGTATTTTCATATGAAAAATATTTTCCCTGTATTCCTCGCATCAATCAGTCCATGTTTTACGATTAAATATACTAATTACAAACATTTTCTTCTATATTCCATAGCTTCTTTTTAATAATCTCATATTGATCGTATTATTATCGTCTCATTCATAACTGTAATGATTTATTTTGACACTGATAATTGTGAAAAATAATATTATTATTAAACAATATACACACAGGAGAATACAAGATAATGACTAATCTAAAAAGAAGCTAAATTACCATTTAACAGATAAAATGTATATCAAATACTTCATTTTATTTTGATTTAATCTCTGAAATTATTAGTGAAAACGTTTTTGTACACTTCAGTAGATGTCGCGAGTTCCCTATTATATTGCTTTTCTCCATATTACATGAAAAACTAAAGCTGTAAGATTAATTTAGTATGTTAATTATAAACTTTATTGGATCATTATAACACCAAAACTATTGACTTTTTCTATTTAATAACTTTTTGTCTGATGAACGATTTCATCCTTACTAAAGCTTGAATGAATTATTTATTTCTTATCTTAACTATACCCAATCTAAATGTTCATTATTTATTAATTCATTTTTACAATTATTTTAAACTCTAACTACTTTAAATATTTCTTCAATAAATAATCGAGATTATATCGGCAATGGGGGTTCGTAATCTTGAATATTGTCTTGTGTATGTTCTCTATAAATTAGGATATTGTTTTGATGGTAGATCTTCAATGCGTGTCAATAAGGAATATTATATAATTGATTTATTTCTTTCCATCATACAATGTCAGAAACAAATGTTTCAAAATGAATATTATATTCGACAGAGTATGCTCAACGTTTTCGAAATGGTTTCTAAGATAAATACAGCTATGTTTATTAAAGCAAATGAACTATGAAACGATTATTTAAATGCATAAGTTTAGAACAGTCAATTGACTATTCTTATCTATATTTATCATATGATCTTAGATTCGGATAATTATTTAATATACGAAACTATAGTCGTCAATGTTCAAAATTGATAATAAAAATCGATGGAAAAGAAAATTTGTTTGTGTGACCTAAGATGAAAAATTATTGGAACTGTCGTTTTCGAAAAAAGATTTCATTAGAAAACTTGTTGAAACTATTGTCATGTTTTATTCATGAATTAGATGAAGATTGAAATGAACCTGTACTTTATATGTCTTGAAATCTAAGGTTGTCGATATTGCATCAATTAATACTTAATCAAAATAAGATTGAATTTACAAAGAAAACAAAAATTACTAAAAGCATTTATTGAACAAGATATCATAACAATTAATATGTAATATTAAATTCTATCTATTACCGTTCTACAAACGAACAAAGCACAAGTGATCGAATCGTTTTGCTCAAAAATTTTGCTACGATTGTTAATACAAACTACGGAAATGTATCGAGATCACTGTTTTGTTCGTACTATGTGTCCATACTTCCAAAAGTAGATATTTGTTCCCTGAGAATTTTAAATCGCTCTTCCGAAAGAGAAAGTCTGAATACAAGACTCAGAGAAACCTTCAAACCATCAAATGTGTAAAGATCGAAACCCTGTCAAAATAGTTTCACATTTTATACGAGAAAAATATTGATTATGAAAGTATTCTTTCAAAAGCAAACATATTTTTTCAGTTCTATCGAAAAATCATTTTGAAATCAATGAAATTCAAGTACAGAAAAAATATGTATCTAAAATGGCATAGAAGCTTTCTATCTATAAAATAACGCATATCAGCTCGAATATGTTACTCTTTACAGCGAGGAATTAAAATTAAAACATAAAAGGAATAGTAACAGCGAAGTTGTAATTTCTGACGAAAGTTAATTAATCCTTCCTTTTTCTAACATTCCATTCAAACGTTACGAAACAAAGAAATAAAACTTCAATTATTTTCGTCTGTCGTAATTTATTAATTTAATATAAAATTTTGACGTATTAAAATGATAATTAACAAACACATTACTAAACAAAGCATCTTCATGAACTAATACAAGCGAGACACAGAAATTTTTTCAAACAGTGAGAAGGCTCAAGCCTTATTGAAAATAACATCTATAAAACCATTTTATGCGATCTAGCCTGTACGAATAAAAAAAAATAAGGTTCTCTATCACAATCAATTTTGATTGGTATGATCCGATAACATTGAATGACTCATCAATATCCCGATTTTTTTCTTCTGTACTAAGAAACAGGTTACTCTAGTTTTCATCTATGAATTGTACTTTATTTAATTAATAAACAATGCAGCTGTTACCATTCTTCTTGATACTTTTCTTCTTTCTTGATTTATTAGGTTTTAAATAAAAATATGTCCATAGATACGTCAACTCTTTTTGCTATTGGTAGTATTAGTATTCTTTCTATTGTTATTTTTATTTTATATAAAAATAAAAATCAATGGAATAATGCTGAAGAAGATAAACGAGAAAATGTGATTATTACATTAAAAAATCCAGATATAAAATATAAATTTCCATTGGTTTATAAAGAAAATCTCTCTCATGATACATGTCGTTTTCGTTTTCAACTTCCATCATCAAAACATGTACTTGGTTTACCTATTGGTCAACATATTTATTTAACAGCACATATTAATGGTGAACTTGTTAAAAGACCATATACACCCGTAACATCAGATGATAATCAAGGTTATTTTGATCTTGTTATTAAAATATATGCAAATGGTAAAATGACTCAATATATTGATAAACTTCATTTTGGTCATACTATTGAAGTGGTCCATTGGGTAATCTTATTTATAAGCATAGTGGTTTATTTGATATTCGTTCACGTAAACCTGAATCATTTGTAACTCGACATGTTCGTCATCTTGGTTTAATTGCTGGTGGATCAGGTATAACACCCATGTATCAAATATTAAATGAAATATTAAAAGAACAAACATCGAATGTATCTGATCAACGTAATGACATGAAAATTTGGCTTTTATTTGCAAATCAAACTGAACAAGATATTTTATTACGCAGTGAATTAGAACAATTAGCTGCATCAAATTCTGAACGATTTAAATTATGGTATACTGTCGATCGAGAAAGTGCACAATGGAATTATTCAAAGGGTTTTATTAATGAAACAATGTTAAAAGAACATATGCCACCACCAGCTGATGATGTTCTAATATGTATATGTGGACCACCACCAATGATAAAATTTGCATGTTTATCAATTTTAGATAAGTTAGGTTATCAACAATATATGACATTTTGTTTTTAACACAAAGAATTTTATTTTATTTTGTTTTTTTCAAATTAAAAAAAATAAGTATGCAAGGGTTAAAGGGAATAATAAGATTTTGTCTTCATTAAGTAATCATTTGAATATTTTTTAGATAATAATTTGTTCTTCATTATTATGTATCAATGATATCATTTGTTACATAATCGCTACAAAAAAATCATGTTCTACTGATAAATGGTCATAGCACGAAATAATTGTTTGATGTAACAATGTTTGATATAGTACGTTGTTTGGTTCGTACAATGTGCGAAAAGCATACAAACAGCTTTCGTGTCTCTAATGGATCGCTAAAATTAATTAAATATAAGTGCATATCTTCTTACCTATATTATACATGATAAAAGTAGGTGAAACTAATTTTAATAGAGAGGGTGTGGGTGTGGGTGTGGGTGGGGTGTGGCGGTGGCTGTGGGTATGGGTGGGTGTGGCTGTGGGTGTGCGTGTGGTGGGTGTGGGTGGGGTGGATTCACCGACACTTGCGCGCGACATTTCCGCGCCGACACTTGCGCGCACCACAAATGCGCGCAGCGACATTTTCGCGCACGGCACTTACGCGCAACACGAACATTTTTTCGATGTTAATTTAATTATTCTGGGAAATTTTTGAACCACTATTTATTGAAATAATATTTATGAAAAGCAAGAATTATACAAGTAAAGAAAAGGCCATAATTAAATAAGATTTACAACTAGTAAATAGCAAATCAAACATTCAGAAATTATTCAGAAAAGGCCTTTGCAATTTCGTTTAATACAATGCCAAACTAATCTATCTCGACGATAACGAAAACCGTCGAGAAGAAGTTAGTCTTTACCCTTGATTGATTGGATCATAGACATTTTTTTATAGAAGTTATCGACAAGATGTAAATATTAACGAATAATTTATTTATGCTTATGTTTCATCTCCTACATCTTGTTTTTATTTTAATTGTATTGTATTCCTCTTTATTAATTAATCTCATGATCTCATCGATTTTTTTATTTATACAAACTGATGCAATAATGTGGAAACAGAACACTCTTTTTTATTCACATTGATGAGTTTAACTAATCAAACAATATGGAAAGGAAAAAATTCATTCTAATGCGCGTAAATGTCGTGCGCGCAAGTGTCATTGCGCGCATTTGTCGTGAGCGCAAGTGTCAGCGCGCAAGTGTCGGCGCGTAAGTGTCGCACGCGCAAATGTCGTGTCACGGATAAATGAGTCATTTTATTATCAAATATATTGTACAAGTCTAATTGAGAATGTTCTGAACGAGAAACATTTTAAAGAAACCATTAACGCGAAGGTCTATCACTCACCATCACTTTGAGATATTTTCTCACAAAATTCATTTCCAACCGGGCAGATTGTATCAATGTCGCAAGAACTATCTTGTGTTACTGTAACAGATTGAACAGTTGTTGCTGCTAAAGTATAATAATCATCATAATATTTAATTGATACGCTTATACAATATGAGAGCTGAATGTCTTTGCTTTTTCAATCTAACAGACGATTATGAACTATCATCTATTCATTTATCAATTACTTTCCAGAAATGATAAATGTCTCGCGTAACTTAACAGGAAAATTAAGATTAATAACTTTTTAGAATTTCATCTGACATTTAGACTTCTATGATTCGAATTTCTTGTTCATTTACTTAATTCAGGTTTATCAAATTTTTTTTCTTCTTTCTATATAAATAGCCAAGACAACTACTGTTTTAGTCTTCGAATTTCCAGATATCTCTACTCTTATTCACTTTCTTATGTACATGATTTTATTTCAAGCTTTTCTTCATAAATATTAGTAGCGAATTAATTGAGAAACTATAGAAAGATTTCAAAAATGATTTTTCTAATCTTGAAAACACTTATATCAATCAATTACAGTATGCACTGTGCAGATTCTTGTTTCAGAAGCACAAGAAAATTCCATATATTCATGGTATTACAGGTTTTCTACTGAATTCTTCTAGTCGCCTAAGTATAGGGATGTGCAGTTTCAGTGAAAACAGTGAATTACTGACAGTGACACACTGACACTGGTGTTCACTGATTCAGTACATACACTGACACTGGCGTTCACTGAATCAGTATATACACTGACACTG
>CAJNOP010000899.1:22705-55952 GCA_905250075.1 Rotaria sp. Silwood1 | reverse complement strand
AGTACTTTAAAGTACTTCAAAGTACTTTAAAGTACCTTAAAGTACTTTAAAGTACTTCAAAGTACTTTAAAGTACTTCAAAGTACTTCAAAGTACCTTAAAGTACTTTGAAGTACATTAAAGTAGTTTAAAGTACCTTAAAAGTACATTAAAGTATCTTAAAGTTGGGATGTCATTTTCCTGCTGATTTAATATAAATTTCAATTATGAGTAATTAATATTAAATTTCACTCGTTTGCTTTTTATAATTTATTAGATACAAATTAAATTATACTATTTTTTTTACAAGGTACCTAGGGGTATTTTCTATAACTTTTCATGTGCTATCTAGGGGCAGCCTTCATATCTCTTTGAAGACTATTCAAGGGTAATCCTCATGACTCTTCAAGGCCTATACCAGAAGGGAATCCATAGGTCCTCAAGGCCTACACTATAGAGGTACTCTTAGATCCTCAAGCCCTATGCTATTAGGGAACCCTTAGGCCCTCACATGCTATACTATAGGGATACCCTTAGTCCTCAACAGCCATACTATAAGGGAACCCTTAGTAGGGATGCAACGGCGACGATCATTCACCGGTATACCGTCATCCTTTCACCGGTCCAAACCGCTAACCGTAGGTACGGTTACCGCTCTAACTACGATAACCGTAGGTACGGTTATCGGCCCATCTACAATAGCAGTAGGTACGGGTACCGGTCTAACTAAGATAACAGTAAGTACGGTTATCAATGCAAGCACGTTTTCACGAAGGAAAGAGTTTTTTAAGAAAATAACGACTTTTTATAAAGGTTGACGAAAGTAAATCGGGGTCGAAGAATCCGAATCTGAACTTAGTTTTTCGATCTGAGTTTTCATTGGTCAGAAAACGGACCAATCACAAACGAGATTTTTTATTTTGAGGCTTTTCGACCTTTTGATAAAACTTTGCAATATGTTATCGATATCCAGGGATCCAAATCTGAAGTCAGTTATGCTGTCTGAGCTTTCATTAGTCAGAAAATAGACCAATCAGAAACCAGCTTTTTTCCCTCGACTGAAGGGACGGTGATATGAAATAAATAAAGCTTGACGGACTCATAGGGAACGCCGAAAATATTTAATTGGCTGAACTGCCTGCCTGAAGAAACTTCATATATATTTGATATTATGGAGATTATCCGGCCTATAATCACGCAAACGCATCTGAATGCGTTACTATCCCAATGACTGCGAGGTCACAAACTCATTTTATTTCATATGATCCTCCCTCCAGTGGAGGGAAAAAAGCTCGTTTCCGATTGGTCCATTTTCTGACCAATGGAAGCACAGATCGAAAAACTAACTTCAGATTCGGATTCTTCGACCCCGATTTACTTTCGTGAACCTTTATAAAGAGTCATTATTTTCTTAAAAAACTCTTTCCTTCGTGAAAACGGGCTCGGACTGATAGCCGTACTTACTGTTATCTTAGTTAGACCCAAGGGGGAAAAGGCATACTTCTGTACCTCTGAAGTACGCAGAAGTACAGAAGTACCGAGAAGTCTCAAGGAGTACCGAGAAGTTCCAAGAAGTATCAAACAGTACCAAGAAGTATCAAGAAGTACCAAGAAGTACCGAGAAGTACGGAGAAGTACGAAGAAGTACAAGAAGTACAGAAGTATGCCCTTTCCCCCTTGATTAGACCGGTAACCGTACCTACGGTTATCGTCATCGTTGCACCCCTAACCCTTAGGTCCTCAAACCCTATACTACAGAGTTACCCTTAGATCTTCAGAACCTATACTATAACGATAGCCTCAGATCCTCAAGTGCTATACTATAGGTTACAGTAAATGCCTTGTGGACCTCAGGGTATCCATATAGTACAGCTGCTGACGACCTAAGGGTACCTTTATAATATAGCACTTGAGGGTATAAGGGTATCCATGTAGTGTATCACGTGAGGACTAAGGATTCCTTTATAGTATAGGTCTTGAGGACCTAAAGGTACCTCTGTAGTATGGGCCTTGAGGAGCTAAGGGTTCCCTTATAGTATAGCATTTGAGGATCTAAGGATTCCCTTATAGTATAGGCTTTGAGGACCTAAGGGTATCCTTATAGTATAGCACTTGAGGACCTAAGGGTATTTCTATACTATAGGCTGTGAGAACCTAGGAATATCCCTATAGTATAGCTTGTGAGGACCTATGGATTCCCTTATAGTATAGGCCTTGGGGACCTAAGGTACCGTTATAGTATAGCTGTTGAGGATCTAAGGGACACCTGTACTATAGCACTTGAGGACGTAAGGGTACCCCTATACAATAGGGTATAATGACCTAAGGTTCCCCTATAAGGTAGAACTTGAAGACCTACAAGTACCTCCGGAAACATAGGATGTGAGGCCCTAGGGGCAGTTCTATAGGATAGGTATTCGAGAAGGAACAAAAAAATGACGCGTAAATGAAAATGGAAGAACCGCAAACTTTCTGTTACTAGTTACTTGGTAATGGTAACTCCCCCTACCCTTAGATAGCCGTTGAAGAGTTATGAAGACTACCCGTAGATAGGCCTTGAAGAGTTATGAAGACTACTCGTGGATAGGCCTTGATGTATATAAGCACATTGAAGTATCTTAAAGTAGCTTGAAGTATATCAAAGCACAATAAAGTACTTTGAAGTACATTAAAGTACTTCAAAGTACCTTAAAGTACTTTAAAGTACAAAGTACGGTGTTTCCCCCTTGGCATTACCTCGAATAGGCCTTGAAGAGATAATAAGAGTGCCCCTAGATAGCCCTTGAAGAAATATCAACACTACCCCTGGACAAGCCCTGAAGAAATATCAATCGTGCCCCTACATTGTCCTTGAAGAGTTATGAACACTACTTGCGGATGGCCTTTGAAGAGTTACAAAGACTATCCCCAGATAGGCCTGAAAGAGTTATGAAGATTACCTCGAGATAGGCCTGGAAAAGATATTAAGAATACTCCGAGATAGCCCTTGAAGAAATATGAACACTACCCTTGGATAGGTCTTGAAGATTCATAGAGACTGTCCCTAGATAGCGCTTGAGCAAATGTGGAGAGTACCCTAGACAACCCTTAAAGAGTTATAGAGAGTACCGTTAAATATGCCTTGAACTATATAAGTACATTAAAGTAGTTTAAAGTACATTAAAGTACTTCAAAGTACTTCAAAGTACCTTGAAGTACTTCAAAGTACTTTAAAGTACACTAAAGTACTTCAAAGTACTTTAAAGTACACTAAAGTACTTCAAAGTACTTTAAAGTACACTAAAGTACTTCAAAGTACTTTAAAGTACATTAAAGTACTTCAAAGTACTTTAAAGTACATTAAAGTACTTCAAAGTACTTTAAAGTACCTCAAAGTACTTTAAAGTACCTCAAAGTACCTCAAAGTACTTTAAAGTACAAAGTACGGTGTTTCCCCCTTGCCATTACCACTACTAGTTTTGCGTTTAATAGTTCATCTGAAGGTGACTTTGAAATAAAGTCGAAAATTCATGAATTTTTATAATAGGTGTACTTTTCTTCATTTCTAATGAATGAAAGAATATGTCAGCGTCCAATTTCGGATTGCGTCCGATCTTAGATTCGCCTAGGCGAATGTCAGATCCGATTTTGGACGGACGTTTATTCAGGCCATTCTCAGATTCGCCTAGACCAATCCAGGATAAAAGATTAGGTATATTATAGTCTATATGAAGTTATTGCATCTTTCCATAGAATGTATCAAGTAAAATCTGCACTACAAAGATTGTGAATAAGATTGAACTGCATTTCATACTAAAATAAAATTCGAAAAAGAAGAAAGTTCATTTTTATCTTCATGGTAATTACTGTTTTCCGTTATCATGAAGGGTATGAGTGTAGGTATTCTTTCCTTATACATTCACACACATCCAGGCCCACAACCAAATCCGCACCAACTCACCCATCCACATACTCTACCCAGACCTACACCGCACACCCACATCACCCAGATCCACACCCCATCCAGACCAACACTCCACACTCACCTCATCCAGACCAACACCCCACGCCCACGCCGACCCCACCCATATTCACATCAAAACCCAAGTACACAATGTCAAGAAACTGATAGCAGATACAGAATTCTTCGGTTCCCGAATGCCTCGATAATAAAATCGTTCGTCGACAACTTACCGTGGAAGTTATTTAGTTGACAGATATTTTGCCGAAAAAATCTTTGTGAAGAAGTACTAATTTTCTAAAACGCCAGCCTAGTTTTTCTTTAGTTCCTCAATAAAAAGGATGCAACAAATCTAAAACACATTAGGAATGCAGGACCAGCGACTTTGGGATTTTATTTGGATTTGAACTAAGCGTTCTTGGAGTTGTATTTGGAGGGTGTATGTGTGTGTGGGGGGTCAGAGTAGGTGAGTGTGAATGGAAGCCATACTAAAACCCACACCCATACCTAACCTAGCTTTCACATAGATCTTTTCTGAAGTGAAATTAGAGTGCGCTTGTGATACGAGTCATTAGTTGTTCGTCGGTATTACTTACGGCCATTGGCTTCATTTGAGTGGGTGTGAGCGTGGGTGCGGGTGTGGGGTGTGGGTAGGTGCGTGTGGATAGAAGCCATACTAAAACTCACACCCACACCCAGACCCACACCCACCCACCCAAACCCCACATTCACACCTACACTCCACACCCACACCCATACTCCACATCACACACACCCACCCACACCGACACCCCACACCCACAGCCGCCCCATCCACACCCACACCCGTATTGAGAGAAGAGTATTGCTGTCTGATACCTAATAGCCATTTAGGCATGTATCAGTATGCAGTCAGTGAGCTGCAAAAAAATGATCTTATCTCAATAGTAGTTTTATTGGTTTTGGCTAATCTAACTAAACTGAGTAAAAAAAAAATGAAATACTGCTGCAGTATTTAAGCTAATACTATTTAACTGGACTACTCGACTACTGGAAGTGACGCACACTAGATTGAGCTCGAATGAGCCCCAGTTGATCTGCATAGGTTCGAGCTCGGTACAAGCTTTGTTCTTCCGACGCAGCGTTTTTCTGCAAAGGTCAATCATATAACATTAGGTTTTGATACAGAGCAAGAAATTCTTATAGATGGTATGGGTGTGGGATAAATGATGAAGAAAAGTGATCCACCCACACCTCAAACTCACATCCGCTTTTGAGGCGATAGGATCCGTAATCGCAAAAATTCTCATGGAATTGTCAATGGTTGGCACATTGAAATTCGGCGAGGGAGATGCATAAACTCGAAAGAGGGAGGTCTCAGAGACTGACTAAGCCCATCGATCTACTCTAATTCTAGTCTAATTACTGATTGCAGGCAAATGGGGATCCATAATCGTACATGCTTTGATCGGGTGGACACTGTATAATCACTAGCTGATCATATCATGACAGAATTGTCTTCGGTATTTCAAATCAATATATCATTGGCAATTTCTAGCGTTCAGGCGAACAACATCACAAATATTGAGTAGAGACTCTCATTTCGCCGTTTGTAACACGGTGTGGTGCTGCCCAACCCAGTGAACCATTTAGAACTTGTAGGCTACTGGCAAGCTTTCGGATATTTTGCATGATTTTTCGGTGAAATTTGACAACAATTTTCGTTTCAAGCTTCAATCATCAACACTATCGCTACCTTCTTTCAACTGTCTCACAAGTTTGCTGCTGAGTGTTTTAAGCAAACACGAAGTTGCTCTTTCTGATTAACCAAGCATTGTGGAATAGATTTCAACGACTTTACAAGCCCTAGGCAATATGTAAAGCACGTCAGTCTAACCTTTCAACAGGTGAAACACTATCTTATTGAGTTTGATTACACGTGGATCAGCCTACATATCCATGAGGAGATTTTACTAGAATGTAAGCTGCTTCGTCACATCACTTTCTCCTACCTGGAATGCGATGCTTTGCTCAGAAATATACAACACCGATATTTTTGATAGTAAGTGATGATAAATATTATTGTCGACAATAATTTCAGCAATCTACTAAACACTATAATCACACCAGAATTTTTTAATGTGGCTGAAGATTTAGCAGCTTTAGCAACTTGCGAGCACTCAGTTATAATGGCAAGAACATTCGGTTGGTGGACAGCTTTTCTCGCTAATGGTAATGTGAACCGTGATGTGTTTGCATAGAACCAAAGTCTACCTGAATTGTGCCTGCTCGAAAGAGTAATTCTATCCGCCATGGTTTATTTTCTCAAGCACTAATGAAAGTACTATCCGAACCACATGATAACAAGAATGTTACTCTTAAGCGATAATTGCTCTTGAATGACACTCGTTCCTACAATACGTGTATGGGTGCTAGTGTAGAGTGGGTATGGGGTGTGAGTATGGATGTGGTTGTGGGTGTGAATGTGAGTGTGAGTATGACTCTTTTATTCCCTAATATTCAGACACCCACATCCACAGACAACGCCCACATATCCACACCCCGCATCCACATTCGCACCCACATAATCACCCACGCCTGCATTCATACACTTACACCTACACCCACACCCCACACTCACACGTACACCGACACACCTATGCCCACACCTCATCCACATGCACACCCCAACAACACCCACACACCCACAACAACAGCCACACCCACCCACACGCTAACAACACCTACACACCCACACCAACAGCCACAGCCACAGCCACCCACACCCTAACAACACTCACATACCTATACCCCGCTCACAGCCACAGACCCATAGTCACACCCTGTCCACGGCCACACCCCATGGTGGTATCACTCGATCGCCGATGCAATGGAGTGACTGATTTCCTTCTTTATTCACTCTTAAGATGGAAGCGCCATGGATAATGAGCCTGATAATTGTTTCGAACAAAGTCATTATCAATTTAATAAGCATGCATATAGTTTCCAGCGCACATTGTGCCGTTTTTTCTAGACGCAGTCTTGTTCAATAGACAAGTGATGAAATGAAAAAAAAGTAATTGAGACTATCCTAATGGGATTTAGACTGATATTATGCTTAAATGGAAGCAAAAACAAACAATGATAAGTCAGTTTTGAGATAATTAGAAAGACTGATCTGAAAACAGATCCATAAAATAAACTTTGACGTCTGAGTAAGGTTTGAAAAGTTTGCTTGTCAGCTAATTATCACCTTCATAGTCATAATTGAAAATAAATTTCCTGGTAGCTCCTCACTTATATGAGAAACAAGTTTTGTGATTTTTTTATTGATCACATTTGAACTAAAATGTAATCGCCAACATCTCACCAATATGAGCCCTTGTTTTTCCTGTCAATTAGCTCTACGCATAATGCATGGACAAGTGATCTGACTATTGGAACATGAAATAGGATGACGAAATGGAAATACAGAGAATGAGAAACATGAAAAAAAGATTCTTTTGAGAAAAAACAAGAGACCCTGGCCTTTTTTGCTTCGAAACTTGTTTTAAAAAACCTTCACTAGAGAGTTGGGTTCTTCTCAGACATTTTTTTAGTCTGTTGTTCAGTCTTTACACTTTTTCGAATGATATACCTTTTGTTATGTCTGGACGAAATCAAAAACTTGAAAAAGGTTGATGTGTTAAGTATAATTCATATCTATGGTGAAATTTTCAGCGCTTGATTATATCATAAGTGCAATGTGATTTTAAGGATGCCATAAAAAGCTTTATGATGAAGTTTCGTAAGCGTTGGTCACGGAAAGTTTTTATCTACTCGACGCTCGCGACTCTCGTTCTTACAGCCCAACACTTATTTCCGGAGCAGACAAGTGTGCGTGTTATGACGCATGCATCGATGAACCGAAGTATTGAGTTTCTTGCATTTCTGTCGGTGACACCAGCTCAAATATTTGCTCAAACGCTTTCTTCTTCTTGTCACCCATATTCTGTAATTGACAATCGATCGTTCTTTGAACGTGAACCACCACAGATGCATTTACCTCGACGTGCATCGAATTCTTCTCGCTATAATCTTCTGAAAACTCTTCGTTCATTACGACTAGTTGTTGTTGCTTGTGCACACAATGTGGAAAAAGACATTCCAAAGTTTCGTTCGCATGTGAAACGAATCATTCATGTATTTCATCCATCTTCACGTATTCTCATCTTCGAAAGTGATTCAACCGACAATACACTTGCTATTCTTCGGCGATGGTCTAATGCTCAGATCTATACAGGAGGCCGTCTAAAAGCAACCATTTTATCTCGTAGCGAACGTATTGCTTATTGTCGCAATGCACTTCTCGAAAAAGCTCGCACGCTAAAGCCCGATTATCTTCTGATGCTCGATTTGGATATATTTGCTGGCAGTCTTTCAGCATTTTTCACAAATTTCGACTATAAGACAGAAGACTGGTCTGCAATGACAGCAAACGTAGGCGGCGACTATTATGATATTTGGGCACTACGCACACTGTCCGATTTCAACCTTAACTATGATGTATGGCAACGAGTGTCGGCATTAATTCGTTCACCGTTGAATTATTGTGGAGAATCGGTTATTGATAAAGTGATTGGCATTCATCAAAAGCACATACCTATCTCACGTGGTCTATTAGAAGTGCGTTCAGCATTTTCTGGCGCCGCTTTGTACAAAATGAATTCAACTGAAAATTGCTGGTATTCTGGAGCAAATGCAACGAGCGAGCATGTACACTTTCACTTATGCATTCGCAAAAAGAACCGAGCTCGAATATTTATCAATTCACGATTTCGTATTTGTTTTCGCCATCCTTAATTAAAATTATGAGTACTATGTCCTAATCTGTTTTCTTTGCTGAAATAGTAGACGCTGAAATCTACCGAAACTAGATGAGGTTCATAGTAGTTGTGTGGTTTTATTACTCGGAAATTGTTTAGAGCACAATATTTGTAGCAGTTCGAGGCGAGAAGCTTCTCAATGAAACAGAGCTGGAACCAGTTGGAATTTTACTTTACTTGGTATCGATATAAATCCTTTTTCACCTTTTCAAATCTATTACAAGGTGTGGGTGTTGGTGTGAGTATGATCATGAAAAGAACAACACTTACACCCATGCCCTCAAAAGAATGATCGACCAGGTGAAAGAGAACACCTGCAAAATCAATCTTAGTGGAATACTCGTAAATAGCCTGAGATTTGCGGGTGACATCAACGTCATAGATGAAGACTGTAGCTCCCTTCAAAAGCAAATCGAGCTAACTAGAATAGTCGCCGAACAAGCAGAAATCATTGTAAACACAACAAAAACCAAAACCATAATATTTGGAGACAGAAATATCAAACAAGTCATATAGATAGAAGAAAAAAATATAGAAAATGTCGAAAAATTCGAATACCTAGGAAGGCTGATAACATGAGACAACAATTGCTCAGAAGAAATCAGAAGGAGAATAGGCAAAGCAGCAAGAGCAATTGCTTCCCTAAAAAACATATAGGACAGCAAGAAAATGACAGTAGAAAACAAACTCACGGTTTTGACAACATGCGTCTTCAGCGTGCCGCTAAATACCTCAGAAACATGAACACTAAAGAAGGTTGATACAAAGAAATTATTCGCATTCGAGATGAAATGCTACCGACGCATATTAAGAATTAGTTGGAAAGACACGATAAGAAATGAGGATATAAGAGAGAAAATATCGAATGAAGAAACCATAGTAGACCTAATAAGGAAAAAGAAATTAAGAGCATTGGGCCATATCTGTAGAATGGACGATAATAGACTGATCAAACGTACAATGTTCGCAAAAATAGATGGAAAATCCCGCAGAGGACGTCCATGAAGTGAGTGGCTGGACGTTATCGTAGAATGGTGTTGAAGCAGCGAACAAGACCTGTTTTACTTAGCACAAGATTGACGGACATGGAAGAAACTAATCCGAATATTGGTTGGCTCCAACGGGCGATAAGGCTACGGGACATCATGCATCGTAAAACAGCTCCAAATCTTGAAAATGAAAAGGGAACTTGACTCTACTTTTGTTACTTGTAAAAGACTGTGGTGTGCGTAACTCACATGTACACGTTAACACAGGTGGCTGGAACATCTTTGTCGCTACAACAAGAAAGAACAATGATCTCTACTCATCTTTAACAGATAAAGTGTCACGTGTCTATTAGTTAAAGAAAATAATCGTTGACAAATGAAACTTATGAATGATTAATAATATAAGTAATTTTTTTACGTGTTTCTATATACAAAAGCATAGCTAGAAAAGCAATGTGTGATTTACAAGCGTATACAAAAAAAATACAAAACACGTTGAGCGTACATATCTAACAAGAAAACTGTCTCCTCCTTTCGATATTTGTCTCCATCTAGATGTGTACTGTATTACAATTTGGTCAGATAGTAAATTCAAGTTAAAAGTAAAGGAAAAACAAGTTGTCTGTAGTCGTTTCTTGAATTCGTATATACTTTCACATGAAATTATGATAGTTTGACATTATCAAAGCATTTATCTCATCGAATCGATCCATTTTATCACTTTTTTTCAGCATCGGTGCCAGATTGATGTTCTGTAGAGCTACTAAATTCGCAATTGCTCAGATCAAGTGATTTTAACCGACACAACGATATCTTGAGCAGCAATATCAAATGATTATTTCTCGAAGCATGATATACAAAAAACACGATTCCGACACATCAACAAACATTGTTCTTTGTAAAATTCCTTTTCACTTCTAGCACGAATAAAAGTTTTTCAAAAACAAAGTGGTTGTTGATATAAAAACGCATTTATCGAGAGCATACTCTTGATGCACAATCAAGCACCCGAAAAAGAAGTATGCGATTAACATTCATGAGAAAACATTCTTTTTCAAATGAAATTTGCATAGGTACAATGGCATTGAAATTCAGTTATTTTAGGTCTTTTCAAGAGTTTCATAATATATCATACCGGAACATGATTATGGGATATTATTATAATAATAGCACTCTTATCTTAAATTATTTCATACTCATTTGAGTATATGTGTGAATGATATGAAGAATAGCATCCACACTCACCCTTCATTAAAGATATTCTTACGATAGTGCCTCGCTAGTAAGAATTGGATTTCTAAGGATTTCGCCAAAAATGTATTTTGAGATGTGCGACACAATCATTCTATGCAATAATCTCCATATAGTGACTTAGTGTTAGTAAACTTTTCACTTGAGTTTTATTATCTTTATGTATTACGCTCAAGCTCTTCACAAAGACTACCGTGAGAAAAAAACAAATCAAGTCTACAGAACCTTTTAGAAATATAAAACATTTTGTCTTTTATTCGAGTACATAACCACCTAAACGTAGCTGGCAGCTACTTGTGCACATTTTAGCTGGATTGATAAAACTTTTACCCTACTTTAGTGTTCCATCAGATGGACATTTTTTTTATCGTGACGAAAGCGATAAATGAGACACTGTTGGAGTCAGGAAATCATTAGTGGCAAAGCGGTGCCCTAGAATCTTGAGAAAATCTATGCATATATAGTATCAATGATAGCAATTACTACTTTTGTCTTTCTTCTGGTGGTAATGGGGACAGGAGCATCCAGCCTAGCCCACTCTTGTTTGTAGCACTACGATGAAATCAGAATTAAGAATTTTCAATCAACATTATCTTGGTAGGATTCGATAGTCAATTTATATAGCATTCAATAGAACATTGAATTTTGAACATACATTTATAAATGGCTTAGATTTAAAATTAAAACAATGATTATAAAAAGTATAACATGTCTGATGGCTACTTTTTTATTACGTAATTCATACGGATATAACGTGAAAGGCCAATTAAAACCTTTTGTTGTATCAGAAGAAACATCTGACATAAATGCATTTTCTTTTCTCTCTCTCCATTTCTGTTCTATCATGAGAATGATAATTTCTGTCCTTCGTTAATCTCCGCTCTATTTAAACAGTTGGCATTGGTTGCAGGAGAGAGCTTCTTCGATTTAAAAAAATGAAACAAAAAGTAGAAAGAAAATGCATCAAGAGAAAAAAGAACAACGACAACTTAAGGCAAACGAATAATCTACTCTTTCTTTTACAGGAAAAAAAGCCAAAAAGAAATCAATAAATAGAGTAAATGTTAATATTTCAAGTATTAATATAAATATGTTACCCACTAAAAATAAAAAAAAAACATATTAGTTATAATATCATTCACACATTGATAAAAATAATTAAGCAAAATCGATGAAGTCTTCTAAGTGATGTTTAAATTCTTCATATGCATCATCTTAAGTACATAATTCTTTTCATTTCGTTAATGGATTCTATTAAAAAAAACAGCTTTTATGTTATTATCATGAACAAAACTATCAGCAGTTCATTTTGTTTAGTCTTCAATATTGCTAATTTTTGAAATATTCCTAAAAACAAACCATTGAAGACTATGTTTGACGATAAAATCTCTATAGATTCAACCAATCGAAGATGAATATAGATGTCACGTTTTTAATAATTCAAACAATTTCTATTTTTTATTTTTAAATCTTTTTCAAAATATATTTCATTAAAAATAAAAAATCTAATTATAAGTTATTGTTATATTATAGAGGGTGTGGGTGTGGGTGTGGGTGTGGGTGTTGATCTGAATATTTTTTCAACACACCCACACCCCACTGTGGGGAACCAGGCGGACATGACCTCAAGTTGTATTTTCCAAAGTCTAAATAATGGAATGAATACTTCTATGGTTAGTCTATCTTACCCTAAAACTAGATTTTCAGAAATCAAGTCACACGCTAGGAAAGTCCATCGTCAAAAAGATTGTTGATAAATCGGTAATTATACGGATACCATTTTTTTTGTCAGCTTATCAAAGTATTTTAAAATGAAAAACTATTTGGAACGAAGGATTGATCTATGAGCTTTATTGTGTGAAAAAATTATTTCGTTTGAACCAGAAATGGAATAGAAAAAAACTAACTACTGGGCCGAAAGTGGGTCGAAAAATCGGTCATACCGTATTTTGTGGACGCTACAAAGAGTTTTAATCCAATTGAGCTGAAATTTTCACCGATTATTCTCCCACGTTTAATGTATCGTTGGTCATAGCGCCGTATTGAAATAATGAACACAGGCCGAGTTAGAGGTATTCCAAAAAACCAGGTTTCTGCCCCGGAATCGCTAGTTTTGCGAATATGAGAACATTTTGACGCAAAACCAAGGTGATATTCAAAATCAGCTCGTCGAGCTGCATCGAATCATATACAACAGTATGTGCTTCTGAGAAAAAAAGTCGGTTCCTAGGAACCGACAAGGTTTCGAAAACCAGCCTTTCCGTATTTTGTAAACGCTACAAAGCGTTTCAGTCCGATTGACCTCAAACTTTTCCTGATTGTTCTTTCATGTCTGGTGCGTTGTTCACCATAGCGCCATCTCGCGCCGATGAGCATAGGCGGCGCTACGAGTTTCTCAAAAACCTAGGTTTTTGGCCCTAAATTCCTGTTTTTCACAATAAGCCATCGTTTTGATTGAAAACCAAGGTGATATTCGGAATCAGCTCATCGAGCTGCATCTAACGATATATAATAAAAAGCCGTTTTTTCGAAAAATTGTTTTTGACCTTTATTAAGGAAAAGCTTAAAAACCTAAGTCATCTCGTGTTTTTTGAACGCTACAAACAGTTTTCGTCTGATTGAGCTCAAGTTCTTATTAATTGTATACTTCCATGTTAGTTTATCGTCGGCTATGTGTGTCGTATCGCATCAGTGTCCGTAGACTGGACAATGGATTTCCAAAAAACCATGATTCTCGCCTAATGTTCCTTTTTTGCCCTTAAAATAGCATCTTAGCGAAAAATCAAGGCGATATTCGGAATCAGCGCGTAAAACTGCGTCGATTGATGTATGATAGAAAACATTTTCTAACAAAATAATTTTTTCGAAAACTTTGGCTGAGGTCCCCCACAGGTGTTTTTTGGCAAAAAAGTTGTTCTTCCAAAAAGTGGTTTATTTCGTTAAAGACGATTTTCTAAGTGATATATAACCACTTCTGAGCTATAAAAGACGATTTTAAAGCAAGAAAGTTACATGTCCGCCTGGTATGCGGAAGTTCCCCACTGTGCACCCACACCCACCCACACCCACACCTACACCCACTCACACACACCCACACCCACACCCCACACCCACACCCACACCCCACACCCACACCCACACCCCACACCCACACCCACACCCCACACCCGTCTGGGGAGATACTGAAATCCTCAAAATCCATACGGTGATCTTCAGATCATGGTTAAAATATCATGCATTCTAAAACCCGGAGGATTTCTTTTCCTGAGTGTGCCACTCAGTGGTCAAGATTTCATTCAGTTCAACTTCAATCGTGTTTACGGGCCTATTCATCTACTGCTAGTATATCAGTATTTTTGCGTCGTTGAAGTGCTAGGGTCAAAGCTACCTGACGGCCTTGGTGACTTTCTACAGCCATTTGTTGTTTTTGCAGAATAAAGTAGGATGCAGATGAACACAAATATGTAACATAAAAATGCACAAAACATAGAATCAGCCCGGGTGTGGGTCTGAGAGGAGGTGGGTGTAGATGCGGCTGAAGGGGGTAAACACGTACTCCCTGTACTTCAAGCAACTCCGGAGTACAGGGAGTACATAGGAGTACACGGCAATACATGAAAGTGCAGGGAATACAGGGAGTACATGGTGTGGCTGTGGAGTGGGGTGTGGATTGTGTGAATATGGGTGTGGGGTGGGGATGGTGTGGGTGTGGGTGTGAAGTGAGGATGGTGTGGGTGTGGGTGTGGGTGTGGGTGTGGGTGTGAGTGTGGGTGTGGGTGTGGGTGTGGGTGTGCGTGTGGGTGTGGGTGTGGGTGTGGGTGTGGGTGTGGGTGTGGGTGTAAGTCTCGAGTGGGAATGGTGTCGGGTGAGGGTGTACATGTGGGTGTGAAGTGGGAATGGTGTCGGGTGAGGATGTGCGTGTGGGTGTGGAATATGGGGTGTGGTCGTTTGTACCGATGTAGGGATCAGACCCAGACGAATCGATACCCACACCCACACTCACATCGACATCCATCCACACCCTCACATGCACATCCAATCCCATACCCTACTACACTCGCACCAACACCCACACCGGCAGATCCACCTACACCTACATTCACACGCTCACATGCGCATCCGCACCCCACACTCACTCGCAACTACACCCACACCCACGCTGACACTCACACCCCACAGCCATCCAGATCACATTCACGCCCACACCCACACCCTATAGGTTTCTCACGAAGCGTTGGTTCACGGGAGGTTGAAGATTTCTGAAATTCACAAGTTAGTCCACCATCGTTCCACCGCTTGAAAAATTACCACCGTTGGCTGATAAGCTTCGACTAATTTTAGGTCAAGTGGAGAGCTTGCGTTGCGTAATCCGTAAACGAATTTTGTCTCATTGAAATGCTGTGATAAATATGCATTGATGGCATAAAAGAAAGAGTCACCAAAAACAAGCAGCTTCTTCAGTTTAGGTCCAAGATCATGGCTAATGTTGCTTTTTAGGATTAGTTGGTGGTCTAGTATATGAGCATGATCGAAAGCGGCGAGATGCATGATGTCTCCTCTCCGTTTCAAGTCTCGGTTAACAATAAAATGCTCAAAACGATAAGGTGAGAGTTTACTATATGAACCGAGCAATCTTTTTGCTATTTCATTATAGGCGAAAAAGGCACCTACATTATTCCAATGACTGTCAGTTTTGAAGTATGTGTATAAGTTATCGAATTTCTTTTTTGTCAAGAGTAAAGTCTCTTGCATGTCAACCAAGGTAACGTTTGAATGCAACAATACGTGCTCAGCAATTTGTGAAAGTCTGCTAGGACCACGTTTAGTCTTGAATCTCCAAGGCAAATATTCGGGATAAATTGAATGTTTGTCAGGACATGGGATAATAATAAAAGTAACGTTGAGTTTTTCAAGCAATACTTGTATTAATTGTAGATTATTTCTGATATCCGCTAATTGATTTTTTGAAAGAGGAATCGTGCCTTGCCAGCCAGCAAATCCTAGCCCATTATTTTGTAGTTGATTGTTTGTATTAATAATGTGCTTACTGGCATAAAAAAAAAACCAATCATTTTTACCGACAATTACATAAGGAATTCCTGAGATGCCGAAAACTTTAATATTTAGTGCTACGTTTGCTGCTACCAATCTATTACGAAATCCGTAATGATCATTGTAGAACACATTAAACTTTTTTACAAAACTGCTGAAGTTATGCAAGGCAAAATTCGGAAGAGGTGCCAATGTTCGTTTTTCCGTCGATTTGATGTCGGAGACAACTGAAAACTGCCGATTTATCTCTGGTATGAATAACAACAGGATGAACAGAACACATACTGCAGTCTCAAATTTTTCTCTTCGGCAACGCATCAGCTAATGTTCATTATTAAAATTGGAAGCATGTGTTCGCGAAGAACATAACAGTTTTTTTACTAAATGATTTGAAATGAATGCTTCAAAATCTGAAATAAATGAAAGGATCATGTAATCCAGTTGAAATAGACATGACAGAAAGGATAAAAAGGCTGACGAATACGAGTAATTTAATGCAGCTAACAACTGCCGTTGCAATTATAAGACAGTAAGAATTTTCGATATGGTTTACGCCAAATTTTAAAAAAGATATTAAGCCCGAATATAAACCGAAAGATCCTAATAGTGCAATAACAAGTACTGTCAGGAATTTAGGTTCCAGATATTGTCTTGCTGGAATAATAACGATCGCGTGATCCGCTAGTCCTAATAGAGCTTTAAAAAACCCTATGGAATACATGAGAGTAGTTGATCTGAAAACGACCCATCCAGTAAAAACAACGCTTAATACATACAGGTGTTGTAAAGCATTGGGCCAACTACGCTGCAACATTCGAAACTTACTTCGCTCAAGCGCTAAAAAGCTTCCATGATACAATCCCCAAATTAGGAAGTTCCAGCTAGCTCCATGCCAAAGGCCACAGAGAAGGAATACAGTCAAAAGATTCAAGCCCACTCGTGTGTTCGAACCGCGATTGCCTCCAAGTGGAATGTATAGATAATCTCGAAACCAATTTGAGAGTGAAATATGCCATCGCCTCCAGAACTCTTGAATCGATCGAGAAGTGTAAGGATAATTGAAGTTTTCAACAAATTCGATACCAAACATATTTGCGAGGCCGATAGCCATATCTGAATATGCTGAGAAATCCAAGTAAATTTGAAAACTGTATGTTAGTAATCCTAACCATGCAAGAGAAGCGTCAATATTTTGAATTGGTAAATCGAAAATTGCATCTGCGCTTGTGCCGAGAACATTTGCTATTAATGATTTTTTCGATAAACCAACCGTGAATCGAATCGCACCTTTCGCAAATCCATGACGGCTGATCCTACGCTTTTCAAGTAGATGTACCACATCACGATAGCGAACAATAGGCCCAGCAATCAGTTGAGGAAAAAATGAAAAATATAAGGAGATTGTAGTAAGATTCCGTTGGGGGTCAACTTCTTGACGGTAAACGTCAATAACATAAGAGAGGCCATGAAAAGTAAAAAACGAAATACCTGCTGGTAATTTAATACGCGAAGTTTTTATAGGAGATATTCCAATTATATCCATAATCGTATTAAAAATTTCCATTGAAAAGTTTGCGTATTTAAAGTAAATCAATATTGCTAAGTTAAGAAATATTGAGATAGCAAGGAAATATCCAACTTTTGACTCGAATGAAATACATTTGGATCGCAAGTAATGCATTCCTAGCCCACTCAAGTAGTTGATTGAAATTGAAATAAGCAAAACAAATGTAAAAGTGGTCTCGTCCCAAAAGTAAAATAATAAGCTCGATAAAGTTAAGAAAGCATTTCGAAACTCCACTCTTATCAGATAATGCACAATTAAGACCCACGGTAAAAATAAAAACAAAAACACTGGAGCTGTGAACAGCATCAGGAAATTCGAAGGATCATGATAGGAGAACCTGAAAAGTGAAAAATATTTTAAGGGAAGCGTACAGTAGGCATTTCGAAAAATTTTGTTTATACTTGAAAGCAATAACGTCTCGAATAGAAACGCAAAAAATTAAAACAAATAAAAATACGAAAAACTGACATAAATTTTTCAGAATGATAAACGCATGTAAGTCAAGGTCTACACTCAGAAGTTTGATCAATCTAAATCATCAATGTAGCAGATTGTTATAGGAGATTCTGCGGTGAAGGTGGAAAACTTTGCTCTTCCAATCTCCAAAACAGGTTCTTGAAGTGACGGAATTCCTGTGTGGTTCTTCTATTACGAGTTGGAAATCTTCTGATGGCTTTGGCTATCTATCTTAAATTTTAATTTTGGTCTTCCTCATTTCCAGACATAGTCAACAGGCTTCGCTCATTTCGAGCAAGAAATACACGCCACACCATTATATCCAGACGGCAGCTTTCTGAAAACCAGTGCCAAACAAGTGGAGAAGTGCGCGTTGAGTACCAGGATACTTATTTTTCCCTTACGGTATCGGTAGAAAGCAAAATACAACCAAGTAGAATAAGATAGATATTTCAAAAACATGGATATCACTTAAACCTTCGTTTCACTTTCAAAAGGGAAAGAGATGCTTTTCCTATCCTTGTTTTAGGATAGGAAAGTCTACTGGTTTTGAAACTATCACTTCCATGAAAGGAGTAAAAAGTAAAAATCTTTTATGGTGTTAGAATAAAAATGTTATGTGTGTTATTAAGTATAGGTGAAATAAAACAATAATTTTGATAAGAGACACCATAAAGACTCTTTGCTTCCTTCTTTCCTTTCTGTTTTTCCTCACTGCAAATCACCTTCCTTTTCCTTTTGCTCTATATAAAAATCTCCTATTTTCTAAATAGAACGAAATCTATTTTGTCTTAGATCTATATTAGCAAAACATCAATGCCCGATCCACTTGTTCTCAATTATGCTATTCGACTTCGACGAGCTACGATTACAGTTGAGTGAGATAGGGACCAGTACGGGCTGCAAAAAAACTGGCCCCTCGAGATTGAAATGTAACTAAATATTAATTTATAATTACAAAAGAACAGAATTAGATCATAACAGTAACAATAGTGAACGTACAATATATACAAATATATACAAGAATAGTTTTACACAATCGTACAATTTAAAATTTAAACCAAAGAATAGCTGTTATTTTCCATCAATGTGAACCTGTTTCTTTTGTCATATATTTGAAAATTTAATTTTAACAGTCAAAGTATTTGTGATGAAAGTTATATACAATAGTAGAGTGGATAACATAGACTGTAAATACGTGTTGTAATGTAATAGTTATTTTGTGCATGAATTGTTATAATTTGTGAAAGCCTCGTCATTGTTTACAATCTTTTCAAAATATTTTAAAAACAGGAAATGTCAAAACATGACTTGATTTCAATCTTTCTTTATTTTAGTTGAAAGAGAATGAAATAATTTTCCAGTTTTATTGTATTAAGTTGCAACTTAATTACACTACATACTACATATATTATTATGTTAACTTATTTTAAAACTGTAACAATATTAGTGAAAACTGTTAGGGGTCAGTTTTTTTTGCACTCCGTACTAGTGAAGTGTTACTCTGAAATGATATTTTTTCCATTGATATCAAGTCTGTTACTCTGAGATTCTTTTTCGGAATATTTGGTTACAACTCCACGTGTGTCAAGTCTGATTCTTACCAAGAGATGATGTCGATAAAAGCCAAAGATAAAATCTAGCAGAGCAGCACTATACTGTTTGAAAGTGAACGGGTGTATGCTTTTTTGTGTGCAACTTTATGGATTAGCTGTAAAAAGAGGGATGATGTAATTCAATACTAGCCGATAAAGAATAGCTTCTTGCAGGAGAGAGTGAACAATGTCAAATTCATCCAATTCAACAAAAATGTAGCATAAGTTTTATCACATGAGGCGCGTATTTATCCCCCTTCTTGTTGGTCGAGAGTGAAAAAACTAGGTTTTCTGATACAAATAACATGTGCAACCTGCGTATTCTCTCTTCAGCTGTCAAATTTACAATACTAGAAGCACCTCACAGAAAATCTTCGGTGCTTTCGCGATATATTCTTGAAAGGTTCAGCATGAACTCTGCAAAGATTTACTGGTTTTTTATCGAGGTAATGAATAAATCGTGAAGAGTTGGATAGTCAGAGAATTTCAGAATCCTGTCAAAGTTGGAAATAGGATTTGATCATGATCTTTGGTGATTCATTATCACTTTTGCACCAAACTGCTTACAAGAAACGACGAAATTCTATAGGAAGAGAATGGTCACGGATTTTCAAGGTTTCCAAAGAAGGGTGTGGGTGTGCGTGTGTGGGGTGGGTGTGGGGGTGTGAGTGTGCGTGTGTGGGGTGGGTGTGGGGGTGTGAGTGTGGGTGTGGGTGGGTGTGTGGGTGTGGGTGTGGGTGTGGGTGTAGGTGTGGGTATGGGTGTGGGTGGGTGGGTGTGGGTATGGGTGGGGGTGGGGGTGGGTGTGGGTGTAGGTGTGGGTATGGAGTGAAAACATGGATCGTCTTCTCACTCACAACCCACGCCCACCCACATCCACACCTAAACAGACTCACACCCACATTCACACCCACCCATACCGACACCGACACCCACACCCACACCTACCAAAACCGACACCCACACCCACACCCTAATCTCTGGTCTATTGAAACTGTTGGCATTGCTTGCAGGAGAGCTTCTTTGATTTAAAAAAATGAAACAAAAAGTAAAAAGAAAATGCATCAAGAGAAAAAAGAATAACGACAACCTAAGGCAAACGAATAATTTACTCTTTCTTTTCCAGGAAAAAAAACCAAAAAGAAATCAATAAATAGAGTAAATATTAACATTTTAAGTATTAATATAAATGTGTTATCGACTAAAAATTAAAAAAAAACATATTAGTTATAATATCATTCACACATTGGTAAAAATAATTAAGCAAAATCGATGAAGTCTTCTAAGCGATGTTTAAATTCTTCTTATGCATCATCTTAAGTATATAATTCTTTTCATTTCGTTAATGGATTCTATTAAAAAAACAACTTTTATTTTATTATCATGAACAAAACTATCAGCAGTTCATTTTGTTTAGTCTTCAGTATTGAGTATCAATACATTTATGTTGGTGTTCACTCATATTCATTAGAAAAATTTAGTTTGTGGTGAAAAAAACTAATTTTTGAAATATTCCTAAATAGTCTACCCGCAAATACGGATGAATCATCGAATCATTATCAAATCGTCAACATACTAATGCACTTGGTGGTGCTAGTTGTCTGTACATTTTTTCCAAGGTTCTCCTTAACACCAATTGTCACTAGATAGGAGATAGTTGTTGTGATGAACTCGAATTTTTCGGCCTCAGAGCTATTTCTGAGAAAACCATCAACTAACTGAGACCAATAATGAGCTATAGAAGGTAATGACCAATGAGAATAGCGCATAACGGCACTATTGTTATATAATACGCGACGAATTGATCATTATCTCTATATACAATCATGCCGTCAGAAGTGTTACATTGTGTTTTATGTGATCAACAGGAACGAGGAGCATGTTAAAAATTTACATCGTTGTAAATGTTGGAAAAATAATATTAGCTGTATTGTTTACTGCAAATGTAATGTTGATTTCTGTATTAATCAACCAAGTACTCAAATTCGTATAAAAATTATTTTATAAATTTACTTTTTTTTTCTTAAGAGCATCACATCGTTAACTTCAAATGATTGACTTACCGATGATAATAGTGATGATATACGTTCAACAGATGCATCTGTATAAAGTGATAGAGCATGTGATAATGATTCATTTATATCAGACTCAGACAGCATCTATAATTAGGTCAAAACGCACTATTTCCTACATTTCTTTTTCTACTTTCAGACTGACGACTCGGAATCTATGTGGGCAATTATGATCGAACTAGTGATAAACTCAATCTCAACAATTGTGTTATACTTCAGCAGCTGCTGTGCAAGATAATCTATCTCTTCATATACTTGAATATTTTTCTGATAGTTGTATTTATTTTTTGTGTTTTTTTTTTCTTATAATTGTACTTATTTTTCTTTTTTTGTATTTTTTACTGGAAAAAAAAATATTTGAAATAAATGTAACGATCAAGCTGATCGTCGAAGCTCAATATAGTTTTAATTCTACAAAAAATGAAATAGCCTAGTGATTACTTATTGTACGGAGCTGCCATATTGTGTTATCCGTCAATGTTGTAGCCACTACAGATGATGTACATTCTGATTGGTTAGAATGTGGCGATTATTTCTATGTTTAGACAATTTTTTGGAAAAAACTAGAAGCGCAGTTCGATAGAGAATAATTTTCTGGATCGACTGGTACCAATTTTATATTCGGCCCATTCCAAAAACTCGGAGGTCGCTACACGTAGTGCATTTGATATTGATTCGTTGAAATACACATCTTTTTTCTGCTCTGCGGGCATACTAAAACACAAACCATTGAAGAATATGTTTGACGATAAAATCTCTATAGATTCAACCAATCGAAGATGAATACAGATGTCACGTTTTTAATAATTCAAACAATTTCTATTTTTTATTCTTAAATCTTTTTCAAAATATATTTTATTAAAAATAAAAAGTCTAATTATAAGTTATTGTTATATTATAATCTTTGTTTTTATAATAATACATCTATTATTAAAATTCATGAAAGCTATTCTTCTTCCTCCATTAATTCTATTGATCGAAATATTTCTTTCAGTATTAGTCACAGGGAAAAAAACAGTCGTAGATATATATAACCTTCTAATATAGTCTAGAACAGCATCATCCATACAACACAACTATTTAAATATAAAGGATTATGCGTGCAAAAAATAAAACAATTGACTTAATTTGTTATAGATTGTTTGCTAAATAAGTGTTTTATCATTTTATTAAATAAGGAATTTCGTAAGTCTGATAATATTTTTTGTATAATATAAAAAGAACTTATTTTTTAGAATCAACTACTATAATGAATCAAGATCGAAATACGTACAATTCATCTTACCCACCATACGAAGGTTACCAACCTTATCCGACTCAACAACCAGCTGGATTTATGCCGTATCCACCTCAATCTGGTACCTCGTTCAGTTCAAATGATTTTTATGCTTTATTTATATGCTGTTTCAGGTGGTGGCTATGGTCAAAACGAGATGCCATTTCAAGTACCTCCTGTGTTGCCACGTCCAAACTTAGCCAAAGGTTAGTTGTATTTTAATAATTGAACTTAATTTTCAAACCTATTAACAGATTCTGGATAAACGGGCGTACCTTCAGGTTGTAAGTCTTTAAAAATAGATGCCATTTATGAAATTATTATTTGATGATGAACCATTTTCTAATTTTGTTTTATTTTTATTTTTCTATCTTCGAAAAAAATAAAATTGCTGCTATGCCTTAGTCATATTTATTCGTTCTCATGATCTGTGCAGTTATCTTATAGATATATAAAAAGAACTGATTCATGTCGAGTACTCATCATAGTAGCAACGAACGAGTTAAATTCAGGTCTTCATATCGCGGTAGAAATTTTTTCTTACAAATAAAGTGAAATACATTGAGGTTTTCCTTCTAATCATTATAAGAGGTTAACGTGAATCTTAATATTCTTTTCTCTTTCTTTCAAAAATAGATCAGACATTATTTTACAATATGATGTTGAGTACGACTGTATAAAGTCTTCTGTTATTGAAATGAGCTTCAGCTTTGTTTGTTGTGTACACTACTTGGCTACATTGTGTTCTTCACATAAAACAAAGCAATTCTCGCTCGCAGCCTTATGGCAATTCCATTTATCTTAAAGAAAAAACAAGAAAAATGACAGTCGCTATTGAATTTTTACTGGAGAACAATTTTTTTTACATATTTTTCTAAAATTTCTGAATATAAGTAACTGCTCTATTCTGGTTGCTTACATTTCGTATTCTTTGTCTGAATGTTTACTTTTCGGTTTGAACTAATTTATTCGCTGCTAATCAAACTTACTGTATCTTTATTTCAACTTCAACTTAATGCTTCCAGCTCATATAATCAGTCACTATGGTGTTATATTTCTACTTCATAGATGCCATATGAGAAAATGTGGTGTTGTAAGATTCTTTTTGCATTTATTCTCTCATAGATTCAATATTTCTTTGAAACTAGCAGTGAGATGAAGATCTAAAAATGTTGAGCTCGATAGACTATATCGATCAATATGCATATAAAAATCCGAAGCCACAAAAAAAAACAAATACATTAACAGAACCAGTTTGTGAGTGAATATAATCGTTAAGATCACATAGATGAAAAAGTACCACAAGTAAAATCTTGAAGAGGATTTCCTACCTTATGTTTAAATGGACAGCAAACAAAATCCAAATAGAGAACATCTGATAAAATCACGGTAACCTATGCGCTCGTCAACCAGCACTTTTATTTTTGTATATCACTAATGTACTATTTAAACTTTCTCTTTCGGAAGGAAGGTTTTCAAGATTGACGAGATCGAGCATTTGTTTTCGTAAGCATTGACACAGGATATCATACAATAAGCACAAACTCTTGTAGAACCGAACTGATTTTGGAAGTAATGTCGCCATCTTTTTGTCCCTCATACAGAATAAAGTACTGAGCACCAGCATATTTAATTGATAAGACGTACAAAATATTCGCTCGTAAAAATTAACGATCAACAGTTTCATCTGTTGTACCCAGTGACCTTTTTTACTTGAACAACTTGCTTTCATTTTGTTTTTGTTCTTTACTTAGAAATATAAATGCAAACGTCAGGATCCTTTCGTATTGCTGATAAGTATTCTTTGTAACTGTTCAACAAGCCAATTAAATTATCTGAGTCAGTAACAGAACAGTTTTTGATAGTCTTAAACATAGAATCCAAACCATTAGACAAAAGAAAAAAGTTCCAAGTTGTAAATATTTTATATCGATGATAGTTAGTGCTGATTTTGGTCTCTTAGTTTAAGCAATCGTGTAACACATATAAATTGTTAAGATGAAATAAAAATAATCGAGTTTCTAATATAAAAAGAAATAAAATACAATGTGATATGATTATGTATTCATGTTGAAAAATATAAATTAAGTGTTTGCTTAAAATCTTCTACGCATTCTTCGCTAATTTATTATTTGAATAATTATGTTTTTAATTATGTTTTATATTTTTCTGTTTTTGAAAAGATAATGAACCAGGCGAAGGTCAATGGGGAGATTTTACTGGTCTTGAAAGCAAAGAAATTCGTCGTGTATTTATTAGAAAAGTTTGTAAAATCGATGCACACAACAAACAAAATTTTAATTTTTTTAAATTTTATTTACGATAGGTTTATTCAATTCTTATGATTCAATTATCGATTACATTTGGTCTGATTGCTTTATTTCATTTTACGTATGTTAATTGTTTCTAAAACGAGACATTGAAAACAAAATATTTGATACATCATATAGGCCATCAATTCGTGAATACGTGAGAAGTTCCAATGGTCAATGGCTTTATTTCACATCATATGTTGTCTTTCTGGTTACTTATCTTGCATTGGTTTGTTCGAAACGTGCAGCACGAAGATTTCCGCTCAATCTTATTTTACTTGGCATTTTGGTAAACTAGAAAATAAATTTAATTACAAAAAATAAAATTTTTGATTTTAGACATTATCGATGGGTTATATGGTACGATTCGATTCAAACATTATTTATCTATTCATTTTTTTGTGAATACTTTAGATGGGCATGATTTCTGCATATTATAAAATCGAATCTGTCTTAATTGCTGTCGGTATAACAGCATTTGTTTGCTTGGGTGTTACTTTATTTTCATTCCAAACAAAATATGATTTTACGTCATGTTTTGGAGTTTTATTTGTTATTTCATTGGCACTTTTAGGTTTTGGAATTGTTTGTGCTTTTACTTATTCTAGAGTTAGTATTTTAGTAGAACAAACACCTATGTTTGTTTTTCTAAAAATATTTATTTGTTTAAGGTAATGTATACAGTCTATGCTGGTCTTGGAGCTGTGGCTTTTTCGATCGTAAGTTTTATTTGTAAGAAATCAAATGAAATTATTTTCTATTGTTAGTTCTTGGCTGTTGATACGCAATTACTTATGGGTGGAAAACGACATGAAATAAGTGCTGAAGATCATATTTTTGCATCACTTATGCTGTATATTGATATTGTTTATATATTTATGTATATTCTTACTTTATTTGGCAACCGAGAATAAAGTTATCGTCGAGCAATGATGTTCCAACATTTATTATATTAATCATATATATTATCATGCATGTTTTTTTTTTGTCTTCATTGTCTCTATATTCTTTTTTCTTTCAATTTCCTATTGAAATTACAGCTTGTGTTTCTATAAGATTTCAAATATGAACATATAGATATATATATATATAATCATGCGTGTAAAGAAAAACGAATTTATATTTGTGCGTCTTTGTTACGTAATCATTGTTTGGCAAACAAAAATAAAGAAAGAAAACGTTTATTTGGAGTGTAATTACAGAGCAGCTCGATTGACCTGTTTCCCATTGTTACTTTTGCTTAAAACCATTGCCAGTTGCTGTTTTTCAATACCAACACATAGCAAGAAAGTACATTACCTGAGTCCATTGCCTAGACATAAAAAATAGCGAATATATTTCAGATAACAAAAACTACATAAGAAAAAAAGAGACTAAATCTTCTTACTAAATGTGCACACAAGAAGCATCGCATTTTTGTTTCTCCTTCATTTTCTTCGTGAAAACACATTTAACTTCAATTAAAACGAGCTCTTGAATACTCAGACAACAATTGAAATTATAACCGTTTATACGTAGAAAACTAACAGAACAATGAGAACACTGTTTACTATTTGTATACATTCTAATAAGGATTTAGTCTCTTTTATGCATTTTTTGTTGTCTGAACTCGAGGGTGGAGGTGAAAATAAGACTTACATCCAACATACTTTTGTGAAGTTTCTAGAAAATTGATTCATCGCATCAGATGACAATCAATCTAAATTACAACTTAACAATTAGTTCATCATGGTCATTCCAAAACATATATTTCAGTTTTACGATCTTGTTAGTAAAGAAATGTCGAGCTGTTGAATAGTGATATAGAGAGGAAACAAAAATATAAATCGGAATTTTCAAAAATTTTGCACTTATAATACAGATATCATGGATAGGACAAGCAGCTCATGATCGAAGATGATACTATAAAAGGGCCAGTAACATAACAGTGATACCAACAGTTGGAAAGGAAGACAGATAAAATGCTCATGTACTAGATAGCCATTAAATGTTGCTAAACACCTAGCATTGCGTAAACTTTGAGTTCAACAGAATTATTTTCATTATTTCGTTTTTTCTGTTAAACTGTAGAGAAAATTAATTAAAGCAGTAACCATAAAAAACGATCGATGTTTTATTTAATGATCAAGCCTTGTTGATACAAAACCAAAAGATGCAAAATCCGCTAATGAATCTAACTGTGCGCTGATATTACATAAAACACGAAGGATTTGAGCAAGATACTCTTCAAAATGATCGTATAAATCAACAAGAGTTATAAATAATGATGAAAGATGATAAAAATTATTCACGGACTTAGTAAGAAGTAAACACTACGTCTTAAATGAGCTGATGTCAATACATGTGGTGTATCGCGAACGATTTTTTAAGCATATTCATCGGCTTTTGAAAACTAAATAATAACTTCCGTGTTTGTTTCTCATGATCTTTCATTTTTACTCGCTATCTTTAATAATATTATTTGATTTATCCTATGATTGAATCTAGAACTCAAGCAATTACTCATGTAACTTCTAAATGCAGTCAAAGCGTGTTGTTGAATAGAATTAAACATGGTTGGTCAAGAAGGTAGTAAAGCAAAGCACCGAGTGCAGTTTATAGATATGTTAAAACGCGTTTAAACGTATTCAAGCGAATACATTTGCCTAAAATACCTTTGTACGCGTTTCAAAAACAAGAAATTTTACTTTATTGTTAAATAATTGCTGGCAAATTTGCAAGTTTCAATATTTTTTTCTTTGTTTTCTATGACATGTTGTACATTTATCTGGGAATTCATCTGTTCTTCATGATGGTGTGGGTGTGGATGTGAATCTGACTGAAGAGGTAATGGTCATTCATACCCATACCTACCGCTTGCCCCGTACCCATCAACACTCATAACTACACTTACATCCTACAAAACCTTAGTGAAGATTGGAGAGATTGTGGCTACGGGTTGGTTTGGAGAAACCAGTGGATGTGGGTATGAATATCTGTCATATGTTGAGGCACACTCATATCCATACCCGTGTCGCGATAGTGAGTGTCGCTCGAGAGCAACTCTCACTGAGAAGCAACATTCTTGCTATTATGTGGTTCCGATGGTGCTTTCATTAGTTCTTGAAAAAATAAACCATGGCGGATAAAAATACTCTCTCGAGCAGGCACAATTCTGGCAGACTTTGGTTCTATACAAAACATCATGGTATACATCACCGTTAGCGAGAAAAGCTGCCCACCAACCAAATGTTCCTGCTGTTATAATTGAGTGCTCGCAAGTTGCTAAAACTGCTAAATCTTCAGCCACATTGAAAAAGTCCGGTGTGATTATAGTATTTGCTAGGTTACTAAAATATTGTCGGCAATAAGATTTATCATCACTTGCGATCACAAATATCGGTGATGGATATTTCTGGGCAAAGTATCGCATTCCAGATAGAACAAAGTGGTGTGACGAAGCGATTTTTATTCTAGTAAAGTCTCCTCGGCGAATATGTATACCAATCCATGTGTAGTCAGAGTCAATCAAATAGTGCTTCACCTGTTGAAAGGTAAGATTGATGTCCTGTACATATTGCCTACGATTCGTAAAGCCGTTGAAATCTATTCCGCAATTCTTCGTTAATCGAAAAGAGTTATTTTGTGTTTGCTTAAAGCATTCAGCAATAAACTTGTGAGCCACTTGATAGAAGGTAGTAATAGTGTTGATTATTGAAGCTTGAAACGAGAATTGTTGTCGAATTTCATCGGAAAATCGTGCGAAATAACCGAAAGCTTGCCAGTAACCTACAAGTTCTAAATGTTTCACCGCGTTCGGCAGCATTAGATCGTGATAGAAACGGCAAATTGAGAATCTCTTCTCAACATTTGTGATGCTGTTCGCCTGAACACTAGTAATTGCGAATGGTACATTGATTTGAAACACTGAAGACAATTCGGTCACAATACGATCAGCTAGTAATTATACAATGCCTACGCGATCAAATTATGCAAGGTTATGGATCCCTATTGTCCTGTAATCAGCGATTAGACTAGAATAAGAGCACAGCTATGAACTCAGTCAGTATCTTAGACCTTCCTCATTCCGACTGCTGCATTTACCTCTTCCCAATTTCAATGTGACGACTACTGACAATTACTTGAAACGTTTGCGATTGGGAGTCCTATCCAATCAAAAGCAAGTAGTAGTCGAAAATGAAGTTTTACTTTCAACGTTTTTGTGCTTTGTCAACTGTCAGAAATAAGCAAAATCAGTTCGCGAACATAAACTTATGTAATGATTAACACCGCATGCAATATTCTTTTTTACTTTATTCACTGCATTATCTTTTTCCTTCTCTGTTTCAATTTGAATCCTGCTTCTAGTAAAGAATACTTAAAAGTAAATTTCGAGAAAGTCAATGACTTCGTCCTACTGAGAACCGCCGATATTCTCGCTAGATCACCACCCTAGCAGTTGAGGTGTGGATGAGTGCGATGTTATGTGTCGGGTGTGTATGGGTGCGGATGTGGACGTGAATGTGGATGTAATTAGGGCAATCCAAAAGTAGTGGCAGTAGCATTTTAATTCCCTATAACAATTTTGAAGAAATTTTCTATCTACATAGTCTGATAGAGGAAAGAATGCTCTATTTTTCTATACTATTTGGTCATACTTCAATTAATATCATAATAATAAGATTTTGATAAGATCTGTTTTGTTCGCATGTATCACAGTTATATGAGTGCTAGTGAGTGTTTTTCGAATAACTTTTGATGGAACAATTATAGAGAAGTGCGGTTTTCACTGTTGAAAAAAGACGAAGATGCATCGAATTGTATATTACAGATTTTTATAATTTTGATTTCTGAAATATTTTTATCAAGTTTTCTAACTGCCTCCAAAATGTTTTTTTTCTTTTTTATGAAAAAAGGAAAAATCAGAAAAAGTGAGCTTTTTTCAAAGACTTTGCTGAAAAGTATTATCAGTTGCTCGACTACAATTCAAATTATTCATCTCAACTTTCGGCACTTACTAGATTTTCGATGAGTAATTTGAATTGAAATTTGAAAATTGAAAATTCACTGTAAAAAAACTCGCTAGATAAGTTTGCTCTTAAGAGGGCCGATTGAAAACCTTACAAAAAACAGATTAGGAAAATCTGGAATATACGAGTTGATATGTCTTCATCTCCTCTTTCCCATAGTGAAAACCACAGTTCTTTATCTTGTTTTTATCAAAATTTATTTGAAAAATACTCATTTGTATTGTTTAAGATGAGTATTGTTGCAACTAGCAAATAGACCGGCACACACAGATCTTATCGAAATTTTATTATCATGATATTAATTGAAGTATAATCAAATAGCATAGAAAAATAGAGCACTCTTTCCGTTATCAGACTATGTAGATAGAAAATTTCTTCAAAGTTGTTATGGGGAATTGAAATACTACTGCCACTACTTTTGGATTGCTCTAAGTAGATGTAGATGTGGGTAGCTGAGTGTAAGTGTGGGTATTATGAGAACATCTACATCTGTACCCATCCCACATTCCCAACTAATACCCACATTCACACCCACGCTCACCCAATTCTTATGTCCTTTTAGTCGTTTTACTCCCTTTAGGCCCCTTAAAACTAGTTAGTCTCTTTAGCCCCTTTACTATTTTCAGTTCTTTTAGGTTCCTAAGCTAGCCATACAGAAAAGGCGTTAGAACGATTAAAAGGACGAATGGAATCTAAATTGACTTAAAGGAACTAAATCTTTCAATAGACATATAAAGACTAAAGGAATCGATAATGACCAGAAGGGTTAAAGTGATCTAAAGAGACTAACAGGACCAAAAGAGCTAAAGGTGCGTAAAAGGACTAGAAAGGCTGAAGAGATAGGTTTGAGGGTCTACAAGTAAGACAGAATAAATGTTTTCTTCGTGATTCTCTCTCGCTTTTATAAGCATTTTGATTTTTGTGGGTTTTTCTTCGCTATCACCTTCTCTAAGAGCAATTTTAATTCCCATATTGTCATGTTATCAGGTCAGTCGCTATCATCTGGATTTCATTGAAATATGGCTACTAGACAGTACCGAGAGAGACCAGAGCTAATCACAGTCTGTTATTGACTTAAAGGCCTTATATTGACCCCAAGTTGATTCGTTTTAATAAGGTATTCTCGGCCTGAGTCACTCTCCCCTCAAGTGAACTCGTAATTAGGGAACCATCTGCTACATAAAGGCGACAGGCGTGCGTACGTGCTATTCCAAAAGCACTTGCGAACATAAACATTCGGTTTCCCAAACGACCCACACTGGCTCTTAACAAAACTGTGCATTTAGATAAATTAAAAGAAGCAGTTTCCGCTTTTGTCAATGTGTACATTTCAGGTTGTGGAGCTTGTCTCAAAGGTACCTCATCCCATCTTTTCTGAGAATATTCCATCGGATAACACACCGGCTTCAAATGCAAATGGTGGACAAAAAGTAGTCCCACTGTGACAGTCAATGTCAAAAAACAAAGCAAGACTGAGAATCGCTGACTGCGAGAATTCATTGATGCGTGTCGTAGTAACAAAAACAATTTCAAATAAACAAATGCGAGGTTTCAATTAAAAAGGACATGTATCCCTCAGTATCACAGCACAATTGATCCATAGGAGGACATAAGTTTCTAATTATAATAATCGTATAATCGAAAGTCGCACGCATCTGCAAATTAAAACGTATTTTTCAGAATCTGCCAATAAAAGTCTGAGCATCGCTTGCCAGACGATTCGAGCGGGAAAATAAAGTTGTATACGTTAATATCTTGATTGTAAAAACTCATCATTGGCTCATCTAACTTATTTTTCCTGAATTCCGTATGAAAGCGAGAGGACAAAATATTGACTATGTTTATTCTAGCAGAGATAATTCAACTATAATTAACGTCTAACCTAAATGCGAATGGGTATTTCTGAATACATCTGCAATGAAACTAGCTAGCATACGCCGGCCTTATATATTCAAAAGAAAATTATAGAGAGAATACAGCTTGGGTGTTGGTGCTGGTTAGATATACACCAGCACAGTCGGACTGGGTCATCAATCATTTGATCTTTAGTTTATTAAATGAATAATACTTCCGTCTTTTTGTCTCATAATAAACTGATATGAACCTATTAAAGACCTAATACGAGCTATATCATAATATTAATTGATTATTCTCGTGTTACTATGTGTCAACTGTGGTCTCATATGGTATTATAAAATAATTTGCTAGATATTCATTAAATTTTTCTGAAAAATAGATTCGATATAGGTGTTTCATTATCTTCTGTTTGATCAGTATTCAATTCCGAGAGAAAGATTTCTGACTGATTGTACTAAAAATCAAAACAAAGTGATTCATTTAATTCAAATATTTGAAGGCTGTTTTGGACCAAAATAACTGTTAGTCTATTTATTTTCAGTGCGAAAGGCACTCTTTGGTCTTTATTAATCTCAAATGATATTTTTATTTTATTAAGAAATCGTAAAACCAATATACAGAATTTATTATTTACATAGAAGATGAAATTACATTATTTCATAAATTTGAATAAATAATCGAAATGATTGAATATATATTAGATGTTCAAAACGTGGGTCATCAATCTTAACGTCTCTCTCGGACAAAAAAAAACCGTACCTTTTTTCCATTAGCTCGTTCTACTCTTTAATGCATTGCTATATCTTTATTTTCATATACATATATATATATATATCAATTTTTAAAAAAATAACAAATCAACATGAGCTTTTTTTATATATGAAAATTTATTTTTCTTTTCTTAATTTTTTTCTCTTAGTTTTGATTTATTATTAGTGGACAAGAGATATGAACAAGAAAAAGAAAAAAAGAGGATAGAAGTAGGAGTTAGGAATAGAAAGAGGGAAGAATTAAATAAATAAATAATTATTAACGCGAGGCCTTTCGAA
>CAJNOP010000899.1:0-22605 GCA_905250075.1 Rotaria sp. Silwood1 | reverse complement strand
AGTGAAAAAAAGACTCTTGAGGTTCATAAAACATGTGACGAAATCAAAGACTACTAAACATTACAGAAGAAAATATTTTTTATCCACTCAAATTTTGCAAAAAACTGGTTACTAGCCTTCAGTAAAATCGTTGCAGTTTCAAAATAGAAAAAACTATCGATCTCGGCCTTGTATGGATCGATAGAGGCGAAGATAGACTGCCTATCCACTATATTATAATTACAAAAGCATATTGTATTTATGTCAGATTTGGCTCATCTTCAAAACTCATGATGCATTCAAAAGGAAAGATGACTGAAATTTGTCATCGATCTTATGAAAAGATACAGCAACCTTGACTCTAGATAGTGTTAAAATATTAGCTCTTCATCTCTTGTTATTATGAAGTTATTCAAAAAATGCCCACGGCCATTTATGTCGGAAATGGACAATAGTGGACTAAAGATCACAGGACTCAGTACCCAGTCGTGACTCGGTCTCAGTCCGACTGCGATCCAGTTCACCAGTCAGAACTGGGACTGGTGCATCCCGAATCTGCACCGGGTCAAAGGTCAAAGGTCACAGGTCATATAAGAGTCTAAGGGAGAGATCTCCAGAGGCTATTTCATGGGATACTCATAGGTCCTCCAGGGCTATCATATGGTGGTATCCATAGGTCCTCAAAGGCGATCCTATGGGGGTACCCATGGGTTCTCAAGGGCTATTATATAGGAGTGTCCATAGGTCCTCAAGGCCTATCCTATGAGGGTACCCATTGGTCCCCAGTGCTATCCTATGGGGGTACCTATAGGTCCACAAGGGCTATCGTATGGGGGCGCCCATAGGTACCCAAGGCCTATTATATGGAGGTACCCATTGGTCCCCAAGAGCTATCCTATGGATTACTCCTAGGTCCTCAAGGGCTATTTTAGCGGGTTACTGATAGGCCATCAAGGGCTATTATATTGTGATAGCCATAAGCCCTGAAGGGAGTAAGGCAATAGGGAGATAAGTCTGCAAGGAATATAAGGCCGAAGGGTACATGGGCTATAAAAATATGTGTGATATGAGAGTATGAGACTGTAGGGCTATCTATCTACAACTTGATTCAATTATTTTTGATAGTTTTGTGATGTTTGCTGTATTTATCCAAAACATCGGGTTCTTTTTATTATAATATAGTTGGATAGAGCATCAATTACTCTATCGAATTATATAGCTTTTATTTTATTTATTTTACATCTTGTCCGAAAATTTGATAAAATCCCAAAAGCGCTGAAACGCAACTTTTGCATGCGCATATTTCAGCAACAAAAAGTCTGATAATAATGCAAATCACTTTAAATGACAGAGATCCGTCTCACTTCTTCATGCAAAAAATATTAAATAAAACGGATTCGAAATTGACGCGAAAACTAATTTTCACTGTTAAATTTTGGCCTATTCCTATATTAGTGAAAAACCAAGTTTGTATTACTTTTCGAAGAAATTCATTAGTAAGAGGCGACATAAATCTAATCAAAACTACGTCGATCGATAGAGAAATCAACGCTCTTTTCAGCTACACGTCAAAGAAAAGACGTTTACATGTTCAAAAGACCAAAATTTCTCTAAAAAATGAGGAAAAACCATTTATGCAAAAAAGGTTCTCGAAAAAGTTTCTGAGAAATTCACTACGTTTATACTAGAAATATAGAATAAGTCCATCGAAAAAGATGTAGTTCAATATAGAAACGATCGGCCTTCTATTCTATATAAAAATAATAAGTTTCAGTACCGCAGTAAATAATAGTCATCAAAAGAAGCTTGTTAGCGCAGCCACTTTGGGGCTAAAATGTGGAACTCACATATCTCCTTTTGTTTCATTATACTAATGACAAAATACCCAAGATTTTAAATGTCCAAAAGATAATAGTTCTTTTCTAAAGATAATCGATTATTAGAAAATGCTATATTTTTATCTCTCAATTTTGAAGAGAATTTTTTTTTCACGAAGTTGCCAAGGTCTGTAATGGGGAGTTGTCTGTAATGGTAGCCTATGTTGCTATAGAAAAGACATACTATAATAATTCGAATTATTATAATATGTCTTTTCATTTAACAATATTGTAATGTGTTATCCTTTGATGTTAATCATATGTATATATTATAACAGTTGTTCTGCTTTTCGTTAGTCGTTTCCTGATGATGATAATTGTAGATTATCGAAAGCTCGAAATAAACTCGTAATTTTCGTTGAAAATTAAATATGTTCTTTGTTGCAGTCTTATACTCCTTTATTACTTATTTACTTCCAACTGCAGTAGCTTCGAATGATAACAATATTACTCGTGAGCATGCACCGTGAGTCATTTTTAGCATTATATTCTTAAATAGATTTAGACGTAACTCCTTCGACTAAAGGGAGGGTCATATGAAATAAAATAAGTTTGTCGTCTTGTGGCAGGGTCAAAAGAACATCAAGGTCAAAAAAAATCGTTTAAAGACCAATGGTCATTGTTCCCTCGACTGTAGGGAGGATCATGTAAAAAAGAGTGAAAAGAGTTTGTCTGTCTGTTTGTGACAAGGTCAAAAAAACATAAAAGGTGAATTTTTTGTAAAGGTTGACGAAAGTAAATCGAGATCGGAGAATCCGAATCTGAGGTTAGCTTCTCAAACTTTTGAGTTCAATTTTTTCGGTCCAGGAAAGGGATTTTTGAGAAAATAACGATATTCGCTCGACTAAAGGGAGGGTCATACGAAAAAAAGTGAAATACGTTTTTGGGTCTGCGGCAGGTCAAAAAACACAAGATCACAAAATTGGTCTTTCACCCTGAGAAATCGCCTAATGAGAGTTTCTCAACCTCGGGCTTCCGTCCATTCAGATTCTTTCAAGCTGGAAAACAGCTAATGAAGGGTTTTCGATCTCGTGCTTTCGACCAATCTGATTCGTTGAAGCCGAAAAATAAGGCAATGAGGCTTTTTCGAGTACGAGAATTCGACCAAGCAGATTCTTTGAAGCTGAAAAAACAGCGAATCAGCGGCTTTCGATATCTATCTATCGTCGAATCAGATGCATTGAGCCCGAAATTTCAGCCAATCAGAGGTTTTCAATATCTGGCTATCGTCCAATCAGATTTTTTCAGTCTCAAGTTTCAGCCAATCAGAGGTTTTCGACATTGAGCTTTCGACCAATCAGGTTCTTTAAAGCTGGGAGTCCAGCCTATCATAGGCTTTCGCTCGGTTACTTTCGCCCAACCAGGTTTTTCGTGGCTCCTAACATACCCGAGGCGATGTGTGTGCCAAGAGATACAGCAATGTGATATGCTATCACTTAAATATGATATCATCCTTACGTTATGTCATTCTTGTTTCATACCATCTCTAGTACAATGTCATCCTTATATCCATATGTAATACTGCTCATAATGTTCAATACTTGCTTAATACTTGTTCAATACCATTGTAAATGTTCCTCTATACATTGTTCTTTTTCAATACTTGTGTAACCGCTGCGCGATACCCTCTATATATGCTCATTGTTCTCTTTTTACAAGAAGGACAGATTGAAGGAGAGAAGAGAACAGTAGAGGATATAAACGGTTGATGATAGTGAGAGTCGAGAGTGAGATCGAGCAACGTAACACACATGTGTGAGTGATATGTATAGTGGTGTAAAATTCATATGTAAACAAGAATAGTGTTGAAATAAAAGATCAAGTGATAGCAACAAGTAACGGAAGTGTATCAAAATCAAAAGAAACAAAGATAAAACGAAGAAAACAGTTAAATATATCATCGAATTTTCGTTACAATGTGTCGTAGTACCCTCGACTGTAGGGAGCCATGTGAAAAAAACTAAAAAGAGTTTGTGTGTGTGTCTGTTTGTCGCAAAGTCCAAAATCATCGGAGAGAAACTTTATTCAGGCGTATCTTCGAAAGTTTCATTATAGGTAATAGGGATGCACCAATTCCAATTCCTAGAATTGTCGGAATTGGTTGGGATTGAATTTGGAATTGGTTGGAATTGGTCGGAATTGGAAATGGAATTGGTTGGAATCGGAATTGGTGTATCTCTAATAGATAATTGAGATCGGAAAATCCGAGTCTGCAATCAATTTTCCAAAATGTGGAATGTAACTTTCTCGGTCAAGGAAAGAATTAATTGAGAAAATAAAGATATCTTATAAAGGTTGACGAAATCAAATGAGGTCGGAGAATCCGAATCTGAAGTCGGTTTCTCAAAATTTTCACTTGAAGTTTTTGACATGATTTTTTCTGAAAAAAATTGGCTTCTCGAAAAACTTTTGCCTGGAAAGATAGTTTTGTAAAAAGAAAAAAAAAAGAAGCACGATTTAAAGAAAAAATAAGCTTCTTGTTTTTTGAAGGCTTTTCGATCTTCTGATATAGCATTGTAGTAGGTCATCGACATCGAGGGCCCTAATTGTAAAGTCAGTTTTCGGATTCGAGCTATTCTTGGTCAGAAAATGGACTAATTAGAAACGACTTTCTTCCTCGAATCGAGCGAGAATCATATGAAAGAAAGTGAGTTTATGATATAGCAAGCATGGGAAGGGTGACGTACTCAAACATATCAGTGTGATTACAGGTACGATAATCTGAGTAACGTCAACTAAATATGAAATTTTTTCAGGCCGCTTGTTCACTGAATTAAATGTGTTCTGTGTTCGGCTATCAGTCGATCAAGCTTGATTCGATATGCAATGATTTAGTGAGTGTCTTTTTCTTTCTTTACTAGCTGATTTCCTAAGGAAGGATTGCTGTGTAATTCGCACATTTTTTGTGATACTAATGTGCAATCAGTGATTTTTTTGAGATAGTGTGCATGCGACCTCAGCTGTTGAGCTGCATGAGTCAGATTTATTGTAAATCGTCCTATCTAGATGTGATTTCTGAAGCAGATATTTGCCAGACAAAAATATAATGCGTAGAGTTGTATTCATGCAGAAAACGCATGTAGGGTCCTATCAAGGGGGAAGGAGCGAAAATGCCGTACTTTCTCGTACTTCCAGACTATGTCCGAACTGTACATCAAATCTCTTTAGCTATTTCAAGTCTACTATTGACCTGTGCTACGATATATGAACCAGAGTCCAGTCTACGTAAGTCTATCTGACAAAAAAGCCCAAATACTTCATGATACTTCCAAATTGGAAGTATCATGAAATATTTGGGCTTTAGGATGTGGTTGCCTTCAGTAAGCTGGACTCCGATTAATAAACCGTAGCACAGGTCAATAGAAGACTTGAAATAGCTAAAGAGATTTCATGCACAGTTACGGCATAGTCTGGAAGTACAGGAAGTACGAGGAAGTACGGCATTTTCGCTCCTTCTCCCTTGGGTCCCACTAACATTCGAATTCACGCCGACAAGTCATTTTGAAACTGAAAGTCACATTTTAGTCGATCCGATATCAACAGTATTTAAGTCTACACTCATTATATTTTATTCTGGCTTAGTGCTCAATTATTCACATATGTTTTCAGGAATTCTTACTCGTGTAATGTCTATATAGTCAGTATAACTTGAAAAAGCTAATATAAAAAGATATTTGTAAATGAGGTCATAACCGTTATGGTAAATAACAAATAACCAAATATTGTTTTATTGTATTCAAATAATGGAACGAATGACCGTAAGTAACACCGAACAAACGAATACTGATTCGTATCGCAAGCGCACTCTAATTTTACTTCAGAAAAGATCTATATGAAAGCTAGGTTTATTGAGAATTCTGTATTAAGATTCCCATAATCAGGAATTCTAGCAAAACTCTACCTTTTCAACTAGGCAATTAGGTTGAAGAAACAAGGAATAGTTAATAACAAAGTACTGGTTCGGGACTGCCCATGAAGAGTTCTCATTTTGTAAATCTGATGATTTTTCAAAGTAAGAGCAGTCTGGAATTTGATACAATGTAAATCAAACAGCATGATCTCATGGGACAATAGGATTACATGTGGCAACGGCTAGCCGTGAGAGGCGTTCCGAAGGGGCGCCGACGAGCAACTAGCCGCTGCACTGGAAAATTTTCTGAAGGAAGGTGTCAAGATGTTAGGATTCACCGGGAAAATGTTAGTGGCCTAGATCTAATGGATTTCAATGGGATCCAACGTGACACGGAACTGAAAAATATTTTCAAATAGAGTATGAGAACGGTCTTTTTCTACGGATATAAAATCTGAATAGTACATTGGACGGAAAACATTATTCAACAAATTTATATTTGCTCTTTCAGAAGCAAATTCGAATGAAATAAAACGAGTTTTTCTATCGGTATGTCTTTGTTGGTTTAGAAACCGTATTGTTTTAACTATATTGTCAGCTAATATGGTATATCTCGGCTTTAGATTGTGTCTAAACATATGAAAAAGAAGAAAGTGATAGTGAATAGTGCGACTTTTTCCAATTTTACGAAAATAGTTATGAATTAAGTGACTCTTTTGTCGTTACCACACTCTAAAACAAAAAGAAGTTTTACCGAACCCTCAAAAAAGGTTTCGTAGATGCTTAAAAGCTTCTAAATGCGTTCAAACGCTTAAATAAATGATTATCAAAATCTACGAAACCTTAAAAGGATCTGACCGCGGGCACACCGCCGGAACCATCTTCTACGAAACCTTTTTTAGATTCCGTAGGGTGAAAAAAGGTTTCGTAAGAAAATACGAAACTTTTATAGTTTCGTAGTGGACCTTATGGTTTCGTCTAAAGCCCTACTGCGAAACCACAAGGTTCACTACGAAACTATAAAAGTTTCGTATTTTCTTACGAAACCTTTTTTCGCCCTACGGAACCTAAAAAAGGTTTCGTAAAAGATGGTTCCGGCAGTGTGCCCGCGGTCAGATCCTTTTAAGGTTTCGTAGATTTTGATAATCATTTATTTAAGCGTTTGAACGCATTTAGAAGCTTTTAAGCATCTACGAAACCTTTTTTGAGGGTTCGGTAAAACTCCTTTTTTTTTACAGTGCATGAAGCTTTTTTCGGCTATTCATGAATTATATGCAAAGGATAGACGTGAATATGCTACTGAAATCGGTCCTATTTGATAATTATAAAAAGTCTCGCCAATTTATACCCGTTCTCGCTATTATTCGAACAGACACCGGATCCATTTTAGCGCATAGAAAGCTTTTAGTATGTCTTCAAAAATTGCAAAGGTATGCAGATTGGGAATGGTTCGGCAACACCTGTTAAATCTCCAAGAGATCCAAGTTATTCACATCTTGAAATCCTATATGTTTGTTATAGAAATACTATCATAATTTCATAAAGAGATACTGCCCAAGCATTTCGAATCTCCCTATCTTCGCAGTTTTTAAAGACATAGTAAAAGCCATCTATGCACAAAGAATGGCACCAGCGTCTTTTGAAATGATGGAGAAAAGGGATAAAGATTCGCTGAATTTTCTTATAACTGTCAAATAGGACTGATTTTTCGATCGCATCTGCACCAGTTCTTCTATATGGTTAAATCTATGATCTTCTCAGGAACTGTATGCATAGATAGGGGAGGGCATCAGCTGGGATGTGGCAATAAATTGTCATGCATTATTATTTACTATTAGGAAAAAACCATATTTTTAACCTTGTATATATTTTTAGGAGTTCTGACTCGTGCTATTTCTAGCAGGTATAAGTTGAAGAAAGTAATACAAAAAGATATATGTAAATGATGTCAAATCTTTCATATTCAATTGGCAATGAACAACTATTGCTTAAGTGCATTGGTGTAAAAAATGCGACTAGTCGTGACAGGCGTCCCAAAGGAGCGCCGACGAGCGACCAGTCATTCACATTGCCGGCATGCTGCAGACTCGTCTCACAAAAGATTTGTGTAAGTGCTAGAGTTTTGAGAATACTACACTAATATTTCCTTAATGAGAAACTTCAATAAAGCTCTGATTTTCCAACTATACAATGAAATTGAAGAAATCAGGAATAGCTTACAACAAAGCTTCCATTTAAAGTTCTCGTCAAAAATTATCGTGCTACACATTTCAGGAATTTTCGAAGTAAGTTGACCCTAGGATCAGGTGAAGTGTAAATAAAACAGGATGGTGTTATGAAGGAATACAATTACATGTGACAGTGACTAGCCGCTGCATTGGAAAATTCTCTGAAGAATCGCTTCAAATTGTTGCAATTCATAGAATAAAAGTCAATAGTCGAGTTCTAATGGGTTTGAATTGGGGCTAGCAGTGGCTAAGAACTGAGAAATATTTTGGAATAAAGTGTGAGAACGGCTTTTCTGCTAGTACACAAAATTTGATTAGTACATTTGACGGAAAGCATCACTCAAAGAATTCATATTTGCTGCATCGAATGTAGATATGAATGAAATAAAAGGGAGTTTTTCTGTTGGTGTGTGTTCTTGTCTACGTTCATTCACATGTGGGAATGCATACAGACATATTCAGACTATTTATGTAGTCTGACAACTGCCCGGAGTACTAGGTTCTTTCAAGCATGATCTTCTGATTACAGATCAAATATAATATGATTTCTTTTAAGCTAGAAGCTCAGCTAAAATCCTATTTTTCTAGTGGACGCTCTAGTAAACAATATTGTCAGCAGATGTGCTGGTAAGCATACGGGTTTCTAGTAGAATTTTTAAAAGTATAACGTGTTTTCACGGTGGTGTCGCGCACACGTTTTGCTTTGTGACCTCTCAAAAAATTAAATACAATCTCTTTTTTTGGATGCGTACAGGTATTGCTGCCGTAGTGTTGTTCATTTAGATTTCAGTCGAGTATTAATATGTGGATATCAGTTTGATTAGATAAATTTATGACAAAAATGACCACACGGACCGCATACACTCTAAAAAAAAGCACTATCAGAAACCTATAGAGGGTTTCCGGGTTTGTCCCTATATGAAACCCTTTATAGATTTCTGGGAAAGGGTTTCCGAGCTCTCGAAAACGTTCCAAAGCAATGAAAAAACCTCAGAACCTCAGAAACCCAGTTCGAGTTTCCGAGACCTCGAAAGTCTTCTATAGGTTTTCGACAGCTACCTACAAAACGATTCACTGACCTATATCTGTCGCCTTATTCTAACACTTCCCTCTATATCTATTCCCTTAATCTAACCCCTTATTCTAACTCCTTAATCTATATATATATCTCCTTATTCTATCCCCTTAATCTATTCCTTATTCTATTCCCTTAATCTAACCCCCTATTCTAATCCCTTATTCTAAATCCTTAATCTATATATATCTCCTTATTCTATCCCTTAATCCATCCCCTTAATCTAACCCCTTATTCTATCCCCTTATTCTAATCTTCTAATATAATCCCCTATTCTAATCCCTTAGCCTAAATCCTTAATCTATATATCTCCTTATTCTGTCCCCTTAATCTATCCCCTTAATCTATCCCCTTATTCTGTCCCTTTCATCTAACCCCTTATTCTATCCCTTTAATCTATCCCCTTAATCTATCCCCTTAATCTATCCCCTTAATCTAATCCCTTATTCTAACTCCTTAATCTATCCCCTTATTCTATATAATATGTTGAGCAAAAAGTTCGCGATCACTTGCAAAAAAATTCTTTTTTATGCATAAGTTTATTCAAAGCCAATAACAATTATTCTTCAAAGTACAACCCATCATTCTCAATGATCTTACGCCAGTGTTCTGCAATTTGTCGGATCTGATCTCGATACCAGTGCGGCTCCTTGGACTCAAAGAATTCACGGCACGCTGCTTCGACTTGATCAAAAGTTTCAAATCGTCGTCCTCGGAAAAAGTGCACCATTGAACGAAACAAGCCATAATCAGAAGGAGCAAGATTGGGACTGTAAGCCGGATGGTGTAGAAGCTCTACGCCATCGAGTTCATCAAGCTTCTCCTTGGCCAAATTGGTACGATGAGCTGGAGCATTGTCGTGTTGGAGAAGGACACGTTTTCATCGGATCAATGTTGGGTAGCACTGCGTCAAGACGTTGTAGACGCGCTCCAGTTGCTTGCTGTACAGCTCGGCATTCACGGCTTGACCATCGAGAACCAATTCAAAGTGCACAACGCCATCGACATTCCACCAGACGAACAACATGACTTTGTTGCCGAAATGATCTTGACGAGCAACCGATGACGGATTTTGATCTCGTGGAACCCAATGTCTAGAACGATCACGATTGATCAAGAAAACCCACTTTTCGTCGCATGTCACAATGCGCTTCCAGAACCAATCGTCCAACGGATTGTCGAGCAGTTGACGGCAGACTTCAACACGTCGTATAGCTTGTGCTTCAGTGAGTTCGTGAGGATCTTCTCGTGGCTTCTTGTGGACAAAATCAAACTTGTGCAGGTAATTGACAACGGTCCGCTGCGCGACTCAAAGTTCATCGGCCAAATCGCGAGTATTCGATGACGGCTCGTCTTCCAAAGCGGCACACAAGTCCTCTTCATCCAGAACCGATGGTCAGCCAGAACGAGGCTTGTCTTCGAAGTCAAAATCACCATCCTCGAATCGCTTGAATCATTTTATCGCGGCAGTTTTCCTGATCGTTCCTTCGCCTTCCACTTCGCAGATTTCGGCAGCAGCAGCTCTTGCATGGTAGGTTCCGTTCTTTCTTTATTTAAAATAACATATAAGAACCTAAACATATATGATCATGAACACCACTTACACTTGTAAATACGACAACAGACTAACAGAAGAGAGAGAGAGAGAGAGAGAGAGAGAAGAGAGAGAGAGAGAGAGAGAGAGAGAAGAAAGAGAGAGAGAGAGAGAGAGAGAGAGAGAGAGAGAGAGAGAGAAGAAAGAGAAAGAAGAATAAGAACAAGAAGAAGGAGGATCGTCCATCTATAATAGATGGCGATCCTGACATTGCAGACAGGCCTTTCTTCCAATAGTGGCGGAGCAAAACACGAATTTCAAAATTATTCATCTAAATTCAAATGATGGAAATGAAATTACAAAATTTATACAAGAATAGCTAGCTTACTGTGAACAATACTCTTTATTCGACGAGAAAAGAATCAAAAAACACACATACACCACACACGAAAATCAATGTATATATGGAAGAATCAGAGAGAATATAATCACGTACAAATGACTCAAGGATTTCAATAACTCAGGAATCTTATCCATATACAAGTGACTCAAAGACTACGAAGGAGGAAGAATGAGAGAGATGACTCAACATGGCTAAAGGCCATGACACACACGCGAGATATACAAGTTTTTAAAATGAAACACAAAAAACTTTAAAAGTAAACTTAAAAAATTAAAATTTTTGCAAGTGACCGCGAACTTTTTTGCTCAACATAGTATATCTCCTTATTCTATATATATCCCCTTAATCTAACCCCTTATTCTAACTCCTTAATCTATCCCCTTAATCTATCCCCTTAATCTATCCCCTTAATCTAATCCCTTATTCTAACTCCTTAATCTATCCCCTTATTCTGTATATATCCCCTTAGTCTAACCCTTTATTCTAACTCTTTAATCTATATATATCCCCTTATTCTATCCCTTAATCTATATATATCCGCTTAATCTAACCCCTAAATCTATATATATCCCCTTTGTGTAACCCATTATTCTAGCCCCTTAATTTATCCTCTTATTCCAACTACTTAATCTATATATATTCCCTTAATCTAACTCCTTATTCTAACCCCTTAATCTATCACCTGATTCTATCCCTTTAATCTAACCCCTTATTCTATCGCTTAATTTAACCTTTATTCTATCTGCTTATTCTATCACCTTAATCCATCCCTTTAATCTAGCCTTTTAATCTAACACCTTATTCTAACCTTTTAATCTATATATACCATTAATCTATATAACCCCTTAATCTATCCCTTATTCTATTCCTAAATCTAACCGCTGATTCTATTCTCTCAATCTAACCCTTTATTCTAATCCATGATCTATGCCCTTAATGTATATCTTTCCTCTTATTCGTAGTCCTTATTCTATTCCGCCATTCTAACGCGTGATCTAAGTGCTTAATGTATATCTGTCCGCTTATTTTATGGAATCCATATATCCCCTTTATCTGGCTCCTTATCCTATATCCAATGCCTTATTGTATCCCGTTATTATAATCCCTATCGCATCGTGTTGGTGTAAGTCCCTAATCTATGTGTGTCCCGTGATTCTAACCTCGTAATTTGACTGCTGTATCTCGATTTAAGTTTGATGTTTGTGAAGATGTGGCCGTAGTATAAATATAGAGGAATAGGTCCTTAATGTAAAATCATGAATTTCGTCAAAGTTCTTAAGTGTTCATGTCTGTTAAAGTGAGTATCATGGAACTGGTGATAGTGTCCTAGTGTAGATGAATGTTATTTCCAGAGTCATATTGTCCGCTGTAGTCGTAAAATTTTGAAATCTGTCTAGGAGTTAGGCATGATGTCAATCAAAGTGTTGAATCTTTTGAAAGACGGAGAGATGAACTTAATGAGATCCCTCCAGTGTTCTCGTTGTTCAAATTCACGGTCATGAAGTCAGCTAAATTGGTGGAAGTTGGACGTATCCTAACTAGAATGTCATTTATTTAGTCTGTGTCCTGGAGTCTTCATGTCTTGTAAAACAGGCGTCCTTCTGTCAGCCTTATTTCTATAGTCTTTATGCCTCCGTGCGAAACACTGAGTGAAAAAGTTACCCATGTCGTCAAGATCGCCTCAGTTTTGATGATTTATCGCGATTTGCAGAAAAGTTAACGATTAATCGCGATTGATCGTCGACTTTTTGAGTAATTCAGATATATCGCGATTAATCACCAATTTTTTTAGTACTGTAAATGCATCGCGATTAATCGTCGATTTTTTAGTGACGCAGACGTATCGTCATAAATCATCGATTATTTTGACATTTGTGATTGGTCGAAACTAACTTCAGATTTTCAGATATTTTCATTGAAAAAAACATTTTGAAGTTCTATGATAATCTAGACGACAATCTCCTGATTCATTAATTATCGGTTTATTAGCTTAGATAAACAAAAAAGAACTCCTTCATATCTTCTTATTTAGTTGATCTGTATCGAATTAAATTACATAATCTACTGCAATGATTGGCTTGTGCCACGAATCATTGACGAGTTTCAACACAAATTTTTATTTCTTAATATCTATACAAACGAAGATTAGTTTTTGATCTTTATAAAAAGCTGGCTTCTTTCAATCATTGCAACTAATTTTAGAAAATACATGTAATTAATTAACCAAGAATAAAATTATTCTCAACTTCTTCTTTTCTCTTCTCTTTCATATAAATTCTCACCTCTTATTAAATTCTATGAATTTCTTTTCCACCCATAGAACTTGTAAAATATTCATCGGTTTTACCCGGCATTAGGAACCAGAGACGAAAATGAATAACACAAGTTCAATTAGATTCAGTTCGATTCATATTGCATTTGGACAAGGGCAGATGTGGGGGTGAGATGTGGTTTTATAGTGAAAGTCAATCTTCTATCAACCACACCCACCCTCAAACTATTTTTTTAATTTCTTTCTTTTTGAAATTACTTGTCCAAGTGTCATGACCAGTGGATTCATTGTATTATTACAAAAAATATTTTAGTAAAGTAGTGGAATATATTTTCGTATTAAAAATGACTTAGGGGTGTCAATTTATTCCTGTGTTTTAATTTACCAGTATATTAAGTAAAAAATAATTTTGTGGAACTCACGTATATTTTCGAAGAAAATAGTGGGTGTAAGTTTTAAGTTCGAGGTTTTGCGGCTCCCTCCCTCCACCCCCCGCTCCCCTTACAGGCAGGCTCCCCTTACAGACCATAGCAACGAAAGAGAACATTACATACACACCCCCCCCCCCCCTACAGACCATAGCAACCAAAAAAAGAACATTACATACACATACCCCGCCCCCTTCCCGCCCTCAAAATAGACTGCAACAACCGTATTCATCAAATACTCGATGGTGGAGAAAAATAACTTCAAATTAGAAAACAAAAAAAAACATTATTATCGAGTATATAGCAATAATTATAAATGAAATCGAGCGCGCTTAAATGAAAAAACAATTTTCTTTTTTAATATATATTTTTAATATATAAATAAATAATAAATCGCCGTTCTTTTCATCGATTCTCAAGGAAAACAACTATAGTTGACGAGAAGTCTTTCAGTATACAGATGATGCGTCAGGTAACAAAGCTAAAGATATACGTGAGTTCCACATTTCAGCTCCGCAGGAGCTGCGCTAACGAGCATTTTTCATTATTAACATTGACAAGTATAGTTTATAAAAATATTTATATTCAATGATAGATATAAATAACAGTAACTTTTTTTTTAAATAAATTAATTTCTGATGATATAAGTTTTAAATAAATTTAATTTTAAATAATTTTTATTTGTCAATATAAATTGATATCATTCAAATTTATTTATAAATAAAAATTATATAAATTTATTTTAAAGTAGCAGAAAAATTATATCCATAGCCTTTACAGTAAAGGCTTTACTGGTAACATTTTCGTGTCTGTTCAATACATATAGAAAGTTCAACAAAGTGAGATATATGTAATTATAGTACAATGGGATATGCCATGCTTCGAAAATGCAAGATCATCTGTTCGAATCTGCTTCAAGGTAATAAAACGTGAGTTGGAACACGCTGACAAAGCATATGGATATACTTATAGACGAAGTCATTCTCAGAGAACGTGAACAAATAACAAAGAGAGCTCTTCAGTAGACATCAAATGTCTGCCCAAAAAATTTACTTTTTTTAGCTGTTTTTATGAGAAGCCTACGTTAGGCAGCCGTAAATAAATCGCGATTTCGGTTGAAAATCGAAAAAAGTATCGGTAAAAATCGGCAGTTTGAATGATTATATCGCGATAAGCTCTCACGATTAATCGCCCTAATATCCCGCGATAAAATCATCGATTTTTTAGCGATTTTGAGGACATGGGTAGTCTTAGTCCTGCTTTCTTTCTGTATCTAAAAGTCATAATCACAAAGTCAGTCTTAGACATCGAGTCTGTATGTTTTTTTGAGTAAGAGTCGTAAAGTCAGTCTTGTTTGTTAGAGTCTTGACATCTCTCAAAGCTATCGTCATGAAGTCAGTTAAAGTTTTCAAGTTTTCATGTCTCTCAACGCCATTGCCATGAAGTTAGTGAATGTCATGAGGTCTTAGGTCCTGTCGAACTCAAAGTCACCAACTCAAGTGGATTGCTATAGTGGTGAAAGCTTTTTCTGTATTGAAGTCAAAGTCTCTAATGCAGTCTAACTTCTGGTTTCCGTATTGCTGTCGAAAGCAGAATGTTGGTGCCTTCAGTTTTGTTACCCGTGAACTGCAATTCTCGTGTTCGCTTTTTTTTCGGGTTATTTACCGGATCAGTTGGAAAAACTGTATCTTACAGTGTGAAGCAATACGTATCTACCGTTTTTCTTAGAACGCTTCCAAGATATTTTATTTTGTTTATGTCTTCAAACAGACAATTCATGAAAACGTCAAACTTGTTTTTGAAACGATAGGTCATGGTATTCTTTCTAATAGGTGAACGCAGAGATTCTTGTAACTTGTGCTAAGAAATTTGAAGAGAGTTACAAGGAAAGGTGTATGGGAATTTATAGTTTCTCACTGTCCAGAATTTGTTTTTTCCTTTAGCTAAACAACAATGACATTTCGCAGACCTTTCATTCTTTCCGACTATTTTCGAACTGAAAATGCTCATTTTATTGAGATGATGGTATTCAGAAATGAGTTTTTTTTACATATGATTTGAGTTAGATAGTAAATATGTGTTTTTTAGAGTGCTTAAATCGGTGTGAAAGTGAGAAACGATCACATCTGAGACATCTTTTCTTTTGGCTTACTCCAAATCTATTAGCACAAACCAAGAGGATCTTTTATTTTGACTATCGTACAGAATATCACGACGCATAATTTGAAAAAATTTAAGATTTTATCATTTACATTTGTGGAGATATATGGAGAATAAATTATGTTGCAAACACGCCGAGACATCTAGTATTTGTGTTACATTCTCTCGCAAATGAAGATTTCTTCATGTTTTCCATCATTCCTCTCCTATGAATCTTCTGTATAAATCGGTTGAAAGGATCCTCAAACGGCTCAAACTTGCGCTATATTCTGTTGCAATCTGTTCATAAGGATGATAATGCCTGTACTTGGATGAAACATAAATGAATGAAGAAGGATAAAGACGGCATTCTTTGATTAATCTGGCAATTTAATTCAGCTCTTCGATCCCCACAGTAAAATTTGTCGTAATCCATTCAAGTTTTTAGGTATTGAAAGATGTAATAACAAGTCGAAATTTTCTCAGGAACAATGTATGTTCTTTTGAATTCTCAGAGTTCTAATGCTTTTACACAACAATTCCACATAAATTGAATAAGGTTTATATCATGCATGTCGTGCAATTCCTAGACTTCTAAAATAGCGTTCGTAACATTAGAATCAAAAAGAAGACATTCGAATGCTATTTCTATGTTTGAGAATACTGGATAGGTTTCCGGAGCTTTTTTCGGAAACGCAAGGGTTTTCTTAAAATTCGAAAATCCTGAAGGGTTTCCAATAGATGTTCGAAAACCATGCTCAATTTTTCGGAAACGCTTCCACCGTTTTCGATGCTCGGAAACCCAAAAAGGTTTTCGATAAAAAAAATATCGGAAACGCAAAGGTTTTCGAGAAGGTTTTTAAATCATAGGAGGTTTTCGGGGATAACTTTCGGTTTTCAAAAAGAGTACCAGGGTTTCTGAGAATACGGTTGAGGGTTTTCGGACCTATATTTCGAAAACTCATAGGTTTCCGGATACTCGGAAACTCTGAAGGTATTTTCAGAAACTTAACATGAGTCCGAAAACCTTCCCAGATACGTTCAAGGGTTTCGGAAACAGTTTCTGAAGGGGTTTCGGTTTCTGAGAAAACGTTTTTTGTTTTTGTTTTTTTTATTAGGCTTTGTTGAAGGAAGAATTAATGCCCGTAGGCCTTTTAAGACATCGTCCATAAGTTAACAATGTTACTAGTAGAAAATATGTAGGGAAAACAAGGAGAACGAGAGAAGAACCATGGGAAACATAAAAAAGAGGATAAAGTAAAGGTAAAAAGACGAAGGAAGGAAAAACACAAGGCCAATAGAAAGAAATGGGGCAACAAAAGAACAATACAGAGGAACATAAGTATGTAAACAAAAAAAGACAGAAGGAAGAACAGAAAAAGAAAAACAAATATAACATACGCATAAAAGAACGAGAAGGACACGAATGAAGAACACTTGCTATCTAAAGGAATGCCTGAGGAAATTCAGAGAATATCACGAGGTCATCTTTAGGTATAAAAGGAATAGAATCGGTAGCGTTATTTTCTAACCACCTTAGACAATACTCAATGCTCGGAACAAATGGTACCAACCGTTTGGACCGATACACACATCTCACTACATATTCCTTGTCTAGTCACTGGTTTCTGAACGAATTTAACACTTGATGCTCAAACAACATGGATCCATCTATTGAACTGTTCAGAGGGATACGATATTTCCTCCAGTATCTTGCGCATAGATTTTCTAGGGATTTCTCATCATATAGGGACGCAAAGAGGAAGTCGCTCCAGTTATGAACTCCTAGAATTCGCTTTAAACAAGTGTAATAAAAGTGGTTAAAATCGTCCTTTTGACAATCAGTGAATAGAGAGAATATACTAAACAGCCACGTGAATAGGGGCAGGACATAGGCGGAGAACAGGATCCTACGAAATTCATGAGAAGAAGAACCATACATATGACATGACTTCACTATGGCTACTCTTTGTCTAATCTTGCTTTTGTACAAGGAAATCATCTTATTCCAACCAAGTTTGCACGATATGTGGTAACCGAGATATCTAAAACTCTTGACCCAAGCGATTTTATGATCACTTATTGTGATATTAAAACTAGCGTTACCAACAGCGCGTTCTGACCATAGTAGATCAGTTTTTTCATAGTTTATCGTTTGTACAGATAGAGTAGCATAATACTCAAGGTACTCAAACAATTTCTTGAGTTTAGCCTCTAGATCGAGACATTGCTGTGAGTACTTGGTTTCCATCATACCTCCCACCACACATGCTAAATTGTCAGCAAAAAAGTTAGGAAGAGTACTTTCTAGGAAGGTCCACATATCGCTGTGGTAAGTAATAAAAATGGCGGGGGTCAAGCATGAACCTTTGGGTCCTCTTTGGAGATCGGGAAGAATCTTGAACGTTTCTCCTTTATTTCAATAAAGCCTCATCTGTCCTTTAACCCTTTGGGGACGGGAAGCCTATATATAGGCAACAGCTCTGGACCGGATGATAACTGACTTACGCATATGTCTCTTATGATACTGTTACAATCTATATGCTGCACAAGCCATAGATCTGCCATGTCTTATGTAGTATGACACTGTCATGTGTATTACGCCCTCATTGATCTTGTTTCTAATAGATACATCATTTTAGATTTTCGGAAATCCATTTTTTTCAAAGTAATCCCGTCCTCAAAGGGTTAATCAGCAATCAATCCACATTACGTAAGCTTTTGATATATCTAGACGAGTGAGTTTATCTAGGCATTCAGCCCACCAGAACTGGTCAAAAGTCTGTTTGAAGTCCACAAAGATGGTGGCTACTGGTGTACTTGTACTCATTAATGAAAAGATTTGATCGATCAAATTAAGCATACGAGTCTGTAACCTAAAATTTGATCTGAAACCAGATTGCGAGTCATTCAGAATACCTCTATTTTTAAGTACGTGCTGGAATCGACATAGAAACAACCGTTCTAGCACCTTTAAGAAAATATCTAATAGAGAAATCGGTCTAGTGTCTTTCACGTAACAGATTGATTCCTTTTTGGCTAGCAATTTCATCTTTACGTGTTTCCAATAGGAAGGTGTCGTGTATGTGGTAAGTGATTCATTATATAACTCAAGAAATGCTCTCAGGTATGTATTAGGAATAAATTGGAGCATGTAAGCTGATATGCCATGCGTGTCCGTGGAATGTTTTTTCTTCACCTTAGATATCGTTTTAATGAGTTCCGGCATAGAGATAGGGGGGATAGGATCCTCATAATTATCCCAAAGTATCTCTGGACTATCTACATAAGGATGTGGGCGATATACGTGAGATTCACAGAAGAGCTTCTCGTAGTGAGAAGCAGCTAGTTCGAGTATAACGTCTGTATCTTTAACGGGCTCGTTGTTTCCGTCGATGAAAGCGTCGAGGGAGTTAGTCGTTCTAAAGTTTTTTCTCAGTTTGGACCAAAATAAATTTGAATTTGACGATGAGGTAAATCTTTCCTTTAGTGAATTTGTTAGTTTTCTTGAGCGGAATACAATCAACTCTTTCCTATTTATTCTTCTCATTTCTTGAATTTTTTTGTGTAACAGAACATTTCCAGTTCTTTTATGCTGGAAGGATAAGGCACGTACGTAGGATAGTTTCAGTCTCAGTTCTTTAGGAATCGCAGTGCGGTATTTATTTATCAGAAAAAAGCTTGTACATCGAGTTTTTAGATGATCCAGTAGCGTAATAAAGTTCTTATAGTATTCATCGACAGTGCAGAGCTTGCTTTCATTCTCCCAGAATTCGGAGGTCAGTGTGAGGAAATAGTGAAAGACTTTCCAATGTGTATTACTACCTAATGCATTTTTCTTGCTTTCCCAATTTAGTACTCCCATGATCGGTTTATGATCACTGGTAGTATTATCTACACAAGTTTGAATTGTAAGCGGGATACTACGTGTGAATGCGTAATCAATGACCCGATCGGATCGCAGGGATGTGGGCGAGTTGGGCAGAATTGGAGCAAGTGCTAGTGCCCCAAACCAATCCAATAAACTTTTAGCAGATCTCTCATCAACCTTGCTCTCTAGATCGATGTTAAAATCTCCGAATATACAACATTCATCAGTGATGTGACGTGAGAGGAAGTCCCATTCCCAAGTTTTACTCTTTGGAGCATAGATACCGATTATACGTACTGTTCTTTCGAGATTAACATCAACAACACATACATTAGGAACGTCGGATTTTATGTGAACTACTGGTATACCCAGTCTAAACAACATCAGAACGCCTCCCCAAGAATTTTCACCTTTTTGGTAGAAAAACTTATAATTTACGAAAATTTGTTTTATTTGTGCTCGCTCGATTGCTCCTATTTCAGTTAAGATAATGCAATCTATTTGGTATTTCTCAGCTAATAATAATACTTCTTCCTACCTTTCTTCTAGACCTCGTACATTGAAAAGAAGAACCTGAAATTGATGGGCCAGTGAGTATGTACAAACGTTACTGAAGGTTTTCCAGTAAGAAAAACAAGCAGAGAGAGTAGGTAGAGAAAACCACTCATTAACAATATCAGATAATAAAGTAAAGTCAAAATCAGAAAAGTATTGCGCGGTGCAAGAGAGTGCATATTCAACATCGAAGCTTTTCTTTTTCACTGTGGTTGGGGTAAATACTTCAGCGAGACGGAACAGGTTGAACGAAGTTATTATTGAAGTTATTGATTGGAGAGTGGTTGGTGTGGTTGGTTACTAATGAAACTAACCGAGGGATGTTGAGTGTTCAGGTTAAAATCGTTGATGAGTTTTAATTTTGTATCTTCATTTTGTAAGTACTTATTTGTTCATACCGGGAGATCATTTCCTAGTTTGGCACAAAGAGCTAATAGCGAAGGACAAAGTAAGGTTTTATCGTTCAATACATTTCGTTTAACTAAGACCGAAATCACTTCAATCATTACTTGACAAATTGGAGAAATAAATTGACTGACGAAATCACGTTGGAATGCACCGTCGATTTGTTTTAATTGTATATCACGATTATGATTCATAATTATTTGTTGTGTACGAGTAAGTTGGTCAGCATAGTTGTTATTTAAATCTAACAGACGATTCAAATTGCCTTCTAAATTGCTCAACTTGTGGTATAGTTCATCAATTCGTTTACTTGAAATGTTTGATAAATTATTTATTCTATGATGATTGTTGTTGTAATTCATATTTAATGATGGATAATCTTGATCTTTATAGTGGAATTTTGATTGATTATTTTGTTGATGATTCATTGTACTTGTTTTAGCTAAAAGAGATTTTGTGAGTACAGCCCTGTATGTTTTAACATCAGGGCAACGTACATCGTTGGAATCATGTGAACCTTTACATCTAATACAATATTGTTTTTTATTACATTTTTCTTTATGCTGATTTAGATCTTTACTACTAAATCCGCATGTTTTACAATATTCTAAAGTACTTTTACAGGTACTTCTAAAATGTCCAATCTGGTAGCATTTGATACATATCAACACCTTAGCTGGCGCCAAGTATTCCATCAATTCAAGTCTTAAATTATCAATAGAAAGAAATTTCTTACCAACTAATTCATCAATGCCATTTATATTGTTAATATCAAGTCGAACTAATGTGGTAGGGTGTTGATTTTTATTAAGAATTCGATGTGCATTCATTACATCTAGATAAATAGATTTAGTGTTTGTTAGTAATGTATCAATTTCAATATCAAATGGAACATTTTTAAGAACTAATGAAAATTGAGGTGATAGATGAGTAGGTAGAATTTTTTCAAAATTCAGTGATTCGATGGTCGACGGCCATTTTGAAGTATCATAGAGCATTGAGAACGATTCACGATCATTAACAAATAATAATAAATCACGTTTAAGTTTTAGTCGATGACCAGCGAAATTCAAATCCGAATTATAATTGTAAGAATAATGGGTTGTTAAATACTTTAATACTGAACTTTCATTAATATCTTGTTGGAATTTGATGATGAATGACGGAAAGGCATAACGCGTTTCCGCGTACTGTCGTGCCTGTTGTGATATTTCAATACTAAATGGATTAATAATTGAAACAGGTGCATTCACTTCGAATAAATTTGGTTGTAAATGAACAGCAACAGCACTTGTCGGTTGAACATGACTAATAATACTGTTGGTGTTTGTTGAGGAAGTGGATCCATTTGTTGAACTTGTTGGTGATGAAGAACAGGATGAAGATGAAGATGAAGATTTTTGATTTTGTTGAACATCAATTTTTTTTCTTTTTCTTTTTCCGTTTGACTAAAGTAAAACCATTATCATTTTCACTTTCCATTGGTGTAACATTTTGATTATCTTGGCGTTGTTGATGATTCACTTGAAGCTGATTCATATTACTTGTTGAATTGTGAGGACCATTAGATGTTGCTGCACGTTGATGATATGGACGAAAATTCAATGGAGATTGATGATGGCTATTGGTGGTATAACATGGATGGTTGAGCATTGGACAATGAATGATGGTGTTGTTGATATTCGATGAACTAGACTGATTTGTCATGACACTATCAGTACTAGGAACAGGAAAACAATGTGATAATAACAGTGGTTGGTTGGTACAAGAATTCGAATGTGTAGTTGATGAACTAACTAAACCTTGATTTTGAACAGTTCTATTGTTGGTGATATGTTGTTGAGATGTCGAATGGTCGATAGGACGGGATAAACCTACATTACGCATGCTGTCTAGCATGCGTATAAGGTCGTGAAAGATTTTCAATTAAACCATCAAAAAAATAGATATACTAAGTTAATCGATGAATCACGTGATAAGAAAAAAAAA